>JAOXYF010000016.1:11577053-11590751 GCA_028565775.1 Sternarchorhynchus goeldii
GGAGAGGGGGTGTGGCTGGGTTAGGGGAGAGGGGGTGTGGCTGGGCTAGGGGAGAGGGGTGGTGGCTGGGTTAGGGGAGAGGGGGTGTGGCTGGGTTAGGGGAGAGTGGTGGTGTGGCTGGGTTAGTGGAGAGGGGTGGTGGCTGGGTTAGGGGAGAGGGGGTGTGGCTGGGTTAGGGGAGAGGGGGGGTGTGGCTGGGTTAGGGTAGAGGGGTGGTGGCTGGGTTAGGCCTCCACCGCCTTGCAGCCAATCCATTCCTCACTCTCTCTGCTCTCTGCTGAATGAGGGCAGAGCAATGGAGGAGAAGGAGCTCATGCCTATTCCCCACCATGAACAAAAACGTAAAGCAGAAAGAGTAATGTTGCTGGGGTTAGACAGGGAGGTGGAGGAGGGGAGAGGATGGAGGTCAGGGGCTCTGGGAGATTTATCGTTTGTGGGTTTGTGCAGCATAAAAAGGTTTTTGACATTTATTCAATTGACCAGAGTAAATGAATATTATTGTTTTTTTTTTTTCAAAGGTCAATATATTTGTGGGTATCACATGGAATTTCTGCTTATACAGCTTATATAATATAAAGCTTATAATACAGTAAATGATTCTTTGCCCCTAATCTCATGTTGTTCTAACCAACTGTTGGAGGTTTCAGATGCCACTGCATGAATGGAACAGTATTTCTTCCTCCTTTCTGCCTGATTTGAGCTCAGTGTGTGACATGTGACTACAGACATAAATAAGGAACTGGATCCCTTTTAGGAAAACATCTGTTCCATGGGGTGCTAGTAATACTATTTATTCAAATCATATTAGGACAATTCTTCTTGTGAAGTGTTTTTACAAATAGATTTAGTGTAGATATATTTTAGAAGCTTCTTGTAGTTTATTTGTTGATTAATTACTTGAGGTCCTGAGATTAGAAGCACCCTAATGCTAATTGCTGTGTGTCTGATATATGCTCCTTTGTTGCGTGTCTGATATATGCTAATTGCTTTGTGTCTGATCTAAATATATAAGAAGAGAAGAGTAGCACTGTGGTGTCTGATGGAGATAACCAGAGCAGTGTCCTGTCATTCCATAACTTACGGGAAGCTCTCTCCTCCGCCCAGGCTTGCAGGATGTCCTACCAGAGTTCCTGCGGAGCCGGTTCGTGGAGGCGGCGCTCAGCTACGTGGCGTGCAACTCTGAGGGCGAACTATTGTGCCATCACAACGACTGCTGGTGCCGATGCACGTCCAAGTTCCCAGACTGCAACTGCCCCTTCGCCGACGTCAAAGCCATGGAGGAGAGTCTGCGCAAGGCCAAGGAGTCTTGGCTCGCCTCCAACAACGAGTTCATGGAGTCAGGTAGGAAGAGCACGCCACATCGGGCGTCGGTCGCTTGGGCGTCGGTCGCCGGGCCGCGTCGGTCGCCGGGCCGCATCGATCGCCGGGCCGCGTCGGTCGCCAGGCCACGTCAGTCGCTCAGGCGTCGGTCGCTCGGGCGTCGGTCGCCGGGCTGCAACGGTCACTAGGTGCCTCAGTCATCCAGCCGTGTCAGTCGCCTTTCACTACTGCTCCGTCTCCCAAACACAACGAGGCACAAAGATCACAGCAGAGCCAGGAAAGAGGCTTTAATTAACACGAGATTAACATGATTGTGTACAGCCTTCTAAAAACCACCAACCAAAGATGTGCCTGAAAGCCTGCTGGTAAACAGCGAAGACAGCACTGATGCTCGCTGTCCGTGTGAGGATTGAGGCGGTTACCACAGAACTTCCTGTCCTCTGGAAGCGTTTGATAGTGACATCTGGTTGGCATGCGCTCTACGTTCCCATCCCCTTATATGCAGTTCTACCTTCTCTGACTCTCTCCCGCATTGTAAAGGAAACATCTGCTGGTGGTCGGTGTTTCTCCGGAGTCCTCATCACTGAATAAACTCACGTAGCAAAGCGCGGTTTAATTACTTTGAGTTTAGCACTGACACTGTGTGGCCAGGCAGCACTGAGCAATTGTGTGTTTAGTTTGGGGCTTATGGGCAAAGAAGAAGGCTTTGCTCTTCCTAATTGTGGAACCATTGGTAGGTGAACCACGACGACTCGTACTCGCATTCTCATTGGTTTAACATTCAAAAGCGCAGAAATATCGACACACAACTCTGAAGGTAACTCCATGTATTATATATACTCACAGTCACTTATGTATATGAGGAATTCATATTTGTAGGCATGCGTTATAGTCTAGTTATATAGTCTATAAGCTGTACTCTCTCTGTGGCAACTCACATTTGTATTAGCTGCTGTTTTAGCTGTTAGCTGTTTTAGCTGTTAGCTGTTGTAGCTGTTAGCTGTTTTAGCTGTTAGCTGTTGTAGCTGTTAGCTGTTAGCTGTTTTAGCTGTTAGCTGTTTTAGCTGTTAGCTGTTTTGCTGCTGAGGGTTTGAAGCTGGTGGGCGGTTTCCTCAATCCCAACTCAACAGTGACGTGCTGAAGCTCCAGCAGCCCTGCTGTGGGTCACACCCTTGTACCAGCGCTACATCCAGGCACATGGCAACCGACATATACGGCATGGTGTCAGACGGTGTCCGGGTTGTAAGTGTCCACTGTGTGTGTGAGGTTAGCATGTCACACGAAGGGCCAGGGAGGGTAAGTACGAGAGCACGAGCTGCTACATGCCACGGTAGGGGAGTTACCGTGAAGCCAACAGTGGCTGCTGATTGCTTTTTTGCTTTCACATTTACATCAGACTGTATGGTTTGAATCATAATTACAGCTTTATCCAGATTAATCTGATAATGTCTGATAAGGATTTTAAGAAAGGCAACAGACACAAAGCATGCCAGCCCACCGATGTACACCCCCCCTCCCCTCCAACCCAGTCCCGCCCCCTTCGCCCAGCGTGAGCATGTCCTCATCCAATCGGTGTGGTCCAATCAGAGACAGACACCTGGGTGTAAAGCCTTTCTAGCATCTCCTTCTAGACTATGAGGCTCTGGGGAGGAGGCTGTGGTCTGCAGCAGTGAGGCAGCACATCGCCCTGTTATTGTCCCACTGTGAGCGACACCAGTCCTCATTATCAAAACCTCGAGAGCAGAGAGAGAAATTCTCAGGGCTGCAGGTTTAAAATGGGAACGATTTGCCCTGCAAGTTTCTGACAAACACAATGGCTGGCTGAGCACTTGGAGACTGTACAAATTTGTCTCTAAAAATATTTGACCTGTGGTTAAGTTTGTATTAGAGATAAAGAAAGGTTCCAGTTTATTGAGTTTACATTACGATTCTTGTCAGCTATACTGCATGTGTGTACAATGCATATATATATATATATATGAATGTTCTTCCAGAGCTGTTCAGTAATTTCTTATAAACTGATCACACAGTGGATGTGTAGGAATGCTGAATGTGGACCAATATTTGTCAGGGTGTCAAATAAGGAAGGATGTAAACATTTCTACTTGGAGGGTAATGCTGCTAGCTTCACCATGGCATGAGCGTGTGTGTTTTCCTGGATGCCCGGGTGGCTGTGAGTTTTCGTTCCTTTCCTGCGGCGTCTCTGTGAGCCCACCGCGGGTGATTTTCCTGTGCACGTACGTTTAAGGGGATTTAGTGTGGGTGTTGTGTCACAGACTGGAGTGTAGCAAACACTGTTTTGGAAGCTAAGCGTCATGCTGTGAATTAACTGGTACTTTTCCCTTTTACTGTCAGCATTGATCATGTTTGCATCTGTAAATCTTGCCGTAAAGGTACAGGTTTTCTGAACAGAAAGATCACTGCAAGTTGCTTAACTGTCACAGCTGCACCATTTTGGTAATTAAAAACACACCTTCAGGTACCGCAGACTTATTTGATACCAGATGCCATCAGCACCACCTTCTGGCAAGGGTGACCCTGCCGAAAGCCAGTCGAAATTCTCATTGATATTTTGCTTCATTACGCAACAAAGCTGGAGGCTGGTGTTTAGATATGCTACTTGCGTTGTTTGAACATGATGACTGGAACAAATAGCAGAATTATAATTTTTTATTGAACTAAAAAATCAATCTGAAAAATTGATTTCTTTAGTTTAATAACTGGCATCCGCATTCGAATCTTTGCCTTGCTGCTTTTCTCATTTGTAGGAAGAATTCCTCATTCTCCCAATGTCTCCTCAGTTTCAGAGCCAATGACATGACTCTCTTCACAGGATATATGAGTGTGTTGTTTTGTGGGGGGACAAAAGCAATTACTGTGATCATTACATGGGATGACGGTGTGGGTGTTAATGACACTCGAGTGTATGGAGAAAGGAAGAGGAATTTCTAAGGTTTTTGCTCTGCTTGATATTTTTGTTTTGTGTGTTTTTTTGTGTGTTTTTTTATGTGAATCCAAATTAGGTGATGCCCTGATTAGGGATTAGAGGGTTAAATGCAGTGATGTCATTGGTAATGCAGTGATGTCATTGGTAATGCGGTGATGTCATTGGCATAATAACAGCGTTTGATGGAGAGTGTTGGAGTTTCTTTTGGTATGACCAATAATGTTATTAGTGTAGCAGTTACCTAAAACACAACAGTCTTTATCTTATATTGCTTGTAATATTCTCTTGACTTTGAAATGTGGGCATTAAAGTCAAAACCATATAAAGAAGGCAAAGAGGGGTTCTGAGAGATCATTTTCTCCCACAGACAGATGGAGCACCACGAAACCTTCAGAAACCTTCTGAGACACACGATCCATGATATGTAATATACAACAACCCCAGAAAACAAACAAACAGATAGCCTTTCTGTGAGGTGAATTGTAATGTACTCCTGTTCTTCTGCATCGTGCACTGTAGTAGAAATAGTTCTCTGTCCTAATGCGCTTAACGGGACAGACATCTCATCTCTGGTCGCCTGTCGGAGACTCACGCGACCCAGAAGAACTTGAGAAAAGACAGAACATCGATGTGGTCAGTGGCGCGGAGCTACAGCAATCAACCAACACGTGTCATCCTGAAGCATCTCATGATCAACATGGACGGTAGTGATAGTGGAAGCCTCCTCACAGCCTCCTTTCGGGGGTCAAGGGAGACTAAAGACTCGTGAAGGTGAAGAGAGAGAGCTTCCTTTCGAGCCCAGACCACAGCAGAACGAGCAGCCGGTATAGAGGCGACAGCAGACGTCACTTAGCAGCCTCGTGCTGATTGGTCCTCATACCATTCACGATTTCCACAAAACACTGAGATGCTTCGTTAAAGGATAAAGTCTCCTGCCACTAAAATTCACATTCGGCCACAGGTGATGTGCAGTGATAGTGTTTTTGTATGTATGGAGATACAAAATGAATGAGACATCTTGAGGGTTTTCACTTCTCACCTGTCTTGAACTTAACAAACATGCTGTATGGAGCATCTTCCAGGGAGATGGTAATTAGGAAATATGACAAAAGTGTAATTTACTGATAATGAACCAGTCATCAAAAGTAATGGATGACAGTAAAGTAATGATGGGAAAATATGATGAACAGATGTGGTCTAATAAGAACAAAGACTGTTAGAGGGCATTTAGTTGGGATGGTCTGTCCCTTACTAAGTGCATTAAAGTCACCTGCTCTGTTAAAGTGTCATTTAAACCTCAGCGATGAAACCTCATTCCTGGGATGCATATGCAAATCACTGGACCTATCATAGGGCCATCTGATTTAATCTCCTCCCCATTATTACACAGACCCATTTGATTTTAATGCCCCACCCTGTCATTACAGCATGTCTTCTAATTTTAATGTCTTAACCTATCATTGCGCAGTGCCATCTGATTTTAATAACCCGCCCCATCATAACACAGGGCCATCTAATTTGAATGCCCTGCCTATTTTTTTTCACCTTAATTTTATAATACAGCATTACACACCAAAACAGCATAGCCTCTGTGTGCCTGTGCAAGTTCTGCCTGTACATTGTTCTGTGCGAGTTCTAGAACACGGTGGGGACACTCCGTCCATTGTCCTGTGCGAGTTCTAGAACACGGTGGGGACACTCCGTCCATTGTCCTGTGCAAGCTCTAGAACACGGTGGGGACACTCCGTCCATTGTCCCGTGCAAGTTCTAGAATGCTGCCTGTTCACATGCGAGGCACGGAAGCACGAGCCCTAAACAGATGTCCTGACGTTCCAACATGTGGCTGGAGAAGATTTCCACACCTGCTCACGCAGGTTATACATGCCAGGAAGTGGATGTGTTTATTCAGCCTCAGCACATCATAACCTAAGCAGGGATTATGCCAAAGCACGCTTATCTCTAATCTGATCGCACTCCTCTATAATCCCTCCAGACACCCATGTCCTCCTAAACACCACCAGTGCACCTCTGCTCCATCAGTCATTTCATGGAATTCACATGACATCTAGTCTTTCTTTGTTCTCACCTACAGTGCTGCATGGGTGCAGTAACACATCGCATTGCTTGAAAACATGAATATGAATATCAACATGTTAGGCATCGGAATGATATGTGAAAAGGGTCAATAAACATATTCAGTTTGAAATGAGTGGGTAAGAGGAACAGGGGGAGTCATATATTTTAAGATGTAAAGCATATCCCTTCCACAGCACCATACCATATACTTTATATACACAAACTGTGTTTCTCTCATAAACATGTATTCTTTCTTTCATATATATACATATACGCTCTTTATTTCTCTTGTCACACTACTGCTTTTCTATCCTCTCTCTCTCTCTCTCTCTCTCTCTCTCTCTCTCTCTCTCTCTCTCTCTCCCTCCCTCTCTCTCTCTCTCATTCTCTTCCTGTCTACCCCTCTCCTTAGGTGAATTGCCATTGTCTGTCATGACTTTCAAGGCTGTTTGGTTAGTTCTTTCTTGCACTCTGTGCCTTTGTAATGTGTTTGTGTGCGTCTGTAAAGGCACCATGTCTCACTTCTTCCCAAGACAGCACACAGTGTCCCAGAGAGGCCTGGCTGAGCTGGACTTCGTGTTTTCAAAAGGTTCCTTTTATCTGTTTACACCATGCAACACCCCCCCCACCCCTGAGCTCTGATGCCCTGTGGGGCAGCCTTCATAAACTATGTTTGGTTTTTGTTTGTTTTTTTTTTTTTATTTTGGGTGAAAGGTTTTCATTACAAATGCCTCGCCACGAAATGTTTAGGCCTCGGCTCACTGCATCCTCTTTCTCTGACACTGGCAGCCATGTGCGCACACCCGAGCAGATTGGTGACCACCGCTGCCCCCTACAGTCATGGAGCAGACACCTGCATGTCTTCCGTTCCAACATGGAATTTCAACAAAGACCAGGGAGTTCTTTTGAAGTGCTTCTGATGCAGAAATAACCTCTGGCACTGGGGAGATTATATTTTTTTGCAGAACAGTTGGACAGAAACTGGCATGCAAGTGTTTACCACCTCAGCCTGTAGTCCACATCTTTTTCAGGCCTCTGCTGTAGTGCCTTGGACAAGCGGTTGAGCTTCTCCCTTCGTTCCACAGCCGAACTGTGAGAACTTCGTTCTCTCAGTCCTCAGCTCCGCCCTCAGCTCCACCCCTCGCTCCACAGCCCCTCTTTGCCCCCTGCGGAGTCTGGAAGAAGTGCAGGACAGTGGAGCCTCTCTGGCGCATGCGTGGCCACGCCTATGCACATGCTCAGACAGCGCTCGGAAACAGATGCTGATTATTATCCTCCTCAGTAAGAAAACAGTTGTGATCACACACAGCCGCACAGCAGGCCCATGTGTGCTCTGATCTGTTACAAAGAGTCTCTCTCTGGCCAGATATGTCTGTACTGGCCACGGAAAAACCTTAAGCAGCACCCTAGTGGATAAGCTTCTGACCTGCTGGGTCTCGGTGAAAATCCAGCTGTTATCAACATGGCACAATGAACGCAGCAGTTCCTCAGACTGTCAGCTGTACATCGATTACCCTTTAAGAAGCACGAGACACACCACGCCACTCGAAAGCACACACCACGCCACTCGAAAGCACACACCACGCCACTCGAAAGCACTGCTCGGAGACCTTGTCCTCCACTGAAACATTTATTTTTGAGCGATGAGCAGCAGTTGCTAACCCTGACGAAGGGGGCGTGGAACGAGAGGGCAGTTTGACGTGGGGTTGGGTGCAGCCGGCGAGGGGAAGAGAAGCAGTGGTCGTCGGCTGCGGCAGCAGTGTTAAACGTGACCGTTTGGGGCTGCCTGGAACCCGGGACTATAGATAGCCAAGCTCTCCCCTCCTGCTGGTGAAACGAGGAGACGCTGGCAGGTTGACGTCTCCTCGCCTGTCTCCTCCCACACAAAACGCCACAGATCCACTCAGCGTGCACTAATCTGAAAAGGAGTTAGGCAAGTTTCAACTCAGGTGGCAGCTTTGTGCAAGCTCTCTCTATCTATCTATCTATCTATCTATCTATCTATCTATCTATCTATCTATCTATCTATCTATCTATCTATCTATCTATTTCTCTTGTGTACTTTGCTATAATTTTGAATCTCTCTCTGCCTCTCTCTCTCTCTCTCTCTCTCTCTCTCTCCTATATATATATATATATATATATATATATATATTGAACCATCGAAGCCTGATGATCACTGGAAGATAAATGGGGGAGTCATAACGACACTCAGGTCCTGCTTAAAGAACATCCACCATGTTCTTTGAGGTCGGGGGAGGGAGAAACAAATTACACCCCGTGCAAAAGGAAATGAGGAGACAGAGGTGCAAATGAGCCAAAAACCAAAGGACCTCAGGATTGTTCACCCGACAAACAAACCTGGAAACCAGCATCAGCGCAAAAGTGACGGGACCAGAGTTTCCACTGAAGCTCCAGTCTCATTAGCACAGCCCTTCCGTTCTGCGAAGCTTTCTATTTCTGGAAGGCTCCACGCTGAGGTGGCGGTGTGGTGGGGATTAAATCCTGTATGCAGGTGTGTTGCATGTAAAGTTGCGAAAGTAGCACTTTGCGAATCCGCTCTTACCTAAATGATGGTTTGAAGCCACTCTACTCCAGTCTGCCATCTCAGACTACTCACTTATAAAGGGCAAGCAGTGTTTACAGCCATTTATATCTTACAGTTCTATAATCAATCAATTTGTACATTATGCTAAAGAGTAAAAAAAAAATATATGGTACATACTGTGCATGAAACTTATTGTGCATAAAATCTTATCATTAGTCAAAGTAAAATGTATTACATTTTTCATTGGGATTTGAGTGTTTTCACATGTTACTGCCATAATTCAGTACGTGTTTCCGACACATCAAAAGATGTCTCTGCAGCGTGACAAAGCGTGAGGGTTACTGCAAACGTGGCTCAGCTCGTCTAACGACCGGAATGGCCAAGGAGCCGGTGAAGCAGCTCCACACCAAGTGAACCTCCAATACTGTGGTGAACTTCTGAACCCACCACGACAAACGTCTGCTCCTGCAGGTGACGCCTGCTGTGTTTGGCTGCATGGACGTCGCAAGGGGATTGCTGCTCTTGGAATGGAGTATCTACACACCCAATCCGGCTGCAAAGGGGAGGGTCAAATATTGCTCTTTCAAAACCAGCGAGTGTCACCTCGGCTAAGCCGACTGACGCGAAGAGGTCATGAGTGGCTATACACCCGGCAAATACAATATATTTGGTCAGGGAGAAAATAAATTGTGGCCAAGCATGACTGTGAAAAGAGTTCTTTCCTTCAGACTGGATCCGTCTGTGAAATAAAGAGCGAAGCCTGTGGACAGACAAAGAAGTATGTATGCCAGACGGCAAGCCACATGCAGGGGCTCATTCATCTCTCACCGCATTGATTCGGGCGCTGTTTTTATCTCGGGGAGCAAAGGCTACATATTTCAACTCGAAATATTAAGTGAAACTTCACACCAGGATCAGGTGCCGTGACTGTGTATCTCATGATACGATTTCAAAGTCTAGAGTTCCCCTTCAAGAAACATCTCTGGAACCAATGAGGTCAGCTTGGAAAAATCGATTGCTGAGGGCAGACAGACAGACAGACAGACAGATAGACAGACAGAGAGATATATAGATCAATCGATCAATCAATTGATTGACAGATGTACTTTAGTGATCCCCCATGGGGAAAATGGAGGTATTACAACAGTGGAAGCAGTTGCCTTTTATACACAATAAATAAACTACATTCTTTACACACTACACACCTACCTACTGCACACATTCACACACTACACATATTTACACATTTATTCATGCCCCGTGCTCAGAGCAAACCAGGGCACCGGTGCACAAGACAACATGCAAGACGACTTTAATCAGGCAGTTCACATTCACACTAAAATCATCGTTCATAAATCATTGTCTGCTTACTACATCATAAACGGAAACATGAAATATGAAGCACTCGCTGGTGTAGTGAAGCATCAGCTGCCGCTTCAAAGGTGAACGGCATTTTCAAACAGTGTCTACGGCATCAGCAGCAACGTGTGTGGTGGGAGCAGACTGTACGCCGTAGACTTCCGTGTTCATGCTATCAGTCAAACAACATCTGAAGATAAAGCTGGTTTGAACATCTTGGTGGGATAAGGAAGCTGCTTCTTGGTTTCCTCCTACCCCAACATCCACAGTTGAGAATTTACTGCACCAAAAAAACATCTCAGACAGTGATGATTTCTGTCACCTGGGGCTACAAACAAGTCTTTCGTCTTGGAGAAAGCCTAGAACTTCTCCTGAGCTCCAGGGATACTGCAGCGAACTGCTGGAGTAATACCGTTCTGCACAGGGGTGGGTCTACTTTACTGTGGACTACTGGATTATGCACTGCTCAAAAAAAAAAATTTTAAGGGAACACTGAATAATCACACTATAACACCAAGTCAAATATCTTCAGCAATATCAATCTGTCCAGTTAGGGAGCGTAAGCAATTAGTTTCACCTGCTTTGGTGCAAATGAAAGTGACAACAGCTGCACTGGAGAGGAAGTGGCGAGATAGCTGTCAAAAACGGTTCTGCAGGTGGTGGCCATAGACAACTACTCTCTTAACTTTACTGATTCTTCTCTACAGTCCAGGATGGCATATACATACATGTTGGCACAAGAAGTTCTGGAGAACATGGAGGACATGGACCAGGAATTGAGCCATTACATGAGGAGAGCTGGACTGGGCTGCAGAAGGACCTCCACCCAACAGCAGAACCGGTATCTGCTCCTTTTTGTAAGGAAGAACTGGACCCCATCCACCTCAGGACTCCATCCACTGTCTCATCAGGAGCATGACCAGACGCTGTTGGGATTGCATTCAGTACACATTCAATACATATTGTTCCCTGAGTGAAATTGAATGCTGTACAGTGAGACTGGACACCGACTGGTTTATTTATCAGTATGGGTTAAACTGGACGACTGCAGGAGTGCAGAGGACAGAAGGTTCTGGATACTGCAAGGATCCCTCGCAGAAATGGAACTTCAAAGGAACATGCAAATATATCACTCATGCCTTAGTGAAGGTAAATGTACAGATTTGTGAATTATTTTGGACGCGTTATCTTGTTAAAATGGGCTTTATGAAAGAGAATTTATAACACCGCCAGAGAGCAGTTTGTTGATTCTGTGAGTACACAGTATAAAATTAAAAAGTAAAACAACTTTACTCCCAAATAACTTTATCATGCTATTTCAAATACTTCCAGTGTAGTTACCTTCATTAAGTTCTGCTATTTATACTCTTAAACAGTTGGTCCTCTTCATGTAAAGAAAACAATATAAATCTCACACCTGTTCCATTCAGATAGGCCATCTGCGTTGTGCCATCTTTACTTTTAAAATCTTCACAAAGCATCTCCAAAGCTAAGCTGGATCAAACAAACTCTGGGTAAGATTTCAGAATCTGGGCACGCTAACATATAATAACCCAAAGCACATTTGCTAACGACGGTGACGAGAACACTTCAGCGCTCTTACCATCAGCAGTCTTTCATGACTTGTGCCATCTCTTGAGAGCAATCGGCAACAGACGATGAGACAAAGGACAAACCTCTGCAAGAGTTGTCTGCCTTCAGCAGATCACAGCAGAGAGACAAACACAACCACTGTACCGAGCTGGTAGAGAGCTGTTGGCTGATATTCAGTCAGGGTCAGCAAACTGCGCCCTTTCCAGCCGCTGATACCATCTCTGCTGTCAGAGGACTAATTAACGGAATGGATTTAACTCTTACCCAATTTGGTCTTTATATTATTATTATTGTTATTATATGCGGGACGATATTTTCCTCGGTTACAGCGTCAGGACATGAATCAATGTCTTGGCTGATAGTTTATAATAACTGTTTGAATATCTGCCATTTTGAATTAGTTAAACCTCTAAAAAGTAGCATCTAAAAAACCTCTAAAAGTAGCATGCAGTAGTTCAACTATACGGGCTGTTCACACCACCTGAAGCCCTTTTATCTGAACCTGCTTTAGGAAGTCCATTCACTCCCCCCAAGAACTCCACATTTGCTGGGAGTGAGGGACACTGGGAAAATTTATTATTATTAAAGAAAAAAGACTTTCCTTATTCAGTTATAATAAATAATAACTTGTCAAAGTTCCATATAAACGTCTGAGCAAAAGCTGTGTTTTCTTGTGATTTTGCAAATCAAGTTTAGCATTTCATTGAAAGCCAAAGTTGGAGGGCACTGAATTGCTGTGAGGTTGTTCTCTCAAATGCATGCTGGTGTAAACATCACTGGCCTGCGGGGAGCGGCAGCCTGAGTGCTTTCTGTAACAGCGAACCTGGTCAAGGCAGTGCAGAAACAGTCCATGCTTTAGTGACTGTGGGAGGGGGCATCACATCAATCAAAGCCTCCCGACAGAGACGCCCGGCACTCCAAGCACGTCTGTGATTTACAGGTCTATTGCTCAGTACGCACTCAGAAATGCTGGTTTTCTGCAGAAGAAAAACCTTCTTCTTACCTCCCTCACACGTAAGCGTTACTTTGCATAAAGCTGTACTGCCTCCTTTTGTCTTAGCAGGAATCCTTCTTTAAGGATGCCAGCAGTGACTTCTGTGACAGCCTGGTCTGTTTGGTCTTGACTCACATCTGCATGTATTCTGCCAGCCACCCACCTGTGCCAGTTTTAGGTTATAAGAGTCTCATTCATCGAGCTGCCCCATTTATGTTCAGGCCAGCTCCTAGCACGCCTAAAACTCTCCTAATGCCACAGCATCCAGATACCCTGCACGTAATGGACCATTAACCAAACATGCATCACCGTAATAGCTGGTAATCTAATACTTAGCAATGACTTCAGCGGGCGTCATTTCTCCAGCCACATGAACATCCAAGGTGTATTGTGATGCTGTGTGCTTTAAAAAAATAAATGTCCATTTTCAGGACACAGCACATAAACCCTTTTAATGACAGCAGTAAAGGGGCATGACGGCATTTAATGGAATGAGGATGACTTTACCATAACAATCGATAAAACTGTGCTCACAAAAGTAAATCTTTGCTAAACGTGTTTATTTATTCGCTTTTATTTTTCGATTTTTGGTTTATCACAATGCCTATGTTCATTACTGATGTCATAAGTCACTTCCCTCTGAATTTATGCTTAAATCAGGCACGACTGAGGTTTATGTTTCTGTCATGCCAAGCCTCTCTGTTTTAGTTGGGGTTGATCCCCGCTGTGTCATGCCAAGCCTCTCTGTTTTAGTGGGGGTTGATCCCCGCTGTGTCATGCCAAACCTCTCTGTTTTAGTGGGGGTTGATCCCCGCTGTGTCATGCCAAGCCTCTCTGTTTTAGTGGGGGTTGATCCCCGCT
>JAOXYF010000016.1:11590851-11603662 GCA_028565775.1 Sternarchorhynchus goeldii
AGTGGGGGTTGATCCCCGCTGTGTCATGCCAAGCCTCTCTGTTTTAGTGGGGGTTGATCCCCGCTGTGTCATGCCAAGCCTCTCTGTTTTAGTGGCGGTTGATCCCCGCTGTGTTATGCCAAACCTCTCTGTTTTAGTGAGGTCCTGCAATGTCCAGCCCTGCCAGAAGAGCCACACGAGTGCAATAAGAAGGAATCGGATCACGGAGCGCTCCGTACCGCACCAACACGGACTGGATTTATGACTCAGGCTTTGTTGTGACCACCGTGGAGGGAGCCAAGCGCACTTTAAGGGTTGTTTTGCAGTTTGGGTCACTGTAAAATGACGGTAGGGGAATAAATATCGCCTTTCGTTAAAGATGCCTTAGTTGTACTCCTGGCCTACTGGTGTCCAGCTTCTGAAGGATACTGGTTTTGTTATTGCATTCGTGCCATTGGTTGCAGCCCATAAAATGAGAAAGAGTGTTGTGTTTTCAGTTTGTTTTGTCTTTGGAAGGGAGCGTGAATACTTCTCACATCACCAAACACTTTTCCCACCTGTGTTTGCCCGCCAGTCAATACTTAATCAGATTGAGTTGCAGGTCACAGCGGCGGTGATGGACGGCTGCTGTCGCTTTGATCCACGAAGCTTCAGGTTCCGTTCAATCTCGGAATCCTTGCCTCTCTAGTGCCTGTGTTGTCTTCACGTTCTGTTTACTCCTTGCCCTAAGGGTCAAAAATGATTTGCCTTCACTAAACCCTTGAAATGAAGCAGCTGAATTTTATTTTGCATGAAGAACCGAATTTTGGATTTTTCTAGAATAATCTAAAAAGACTGCCATACATTAGTGCATATAACTCATTTTTACAGCATACCTGTAATAATTGTTTTCTCTAATAGAGGTTCATTTTTAAGATACAGATAGCTAAGCATTGATTTTTAACAAGAGATCTCAGGGGGATTTATGCCATTTGTAAGTATTAAAACCTTCTGGCTCTCTAGTTTCCTTCTACAGTTTCTCCTCTACAGTTCAGCACACTCTGTTACAGACAGAACCACATCCACATTACCGTTCCGGTAGCACACAGCCTCGGAACACTTGGAAACGCTCTCCCGCCCGGACGCCTGATTAAGGGAGTGACGATCCTTCACCTCGTCTGGGCACAGCAGGGAAGTGTCTAATCACCACACTGTCAGCAGCCCAGCTTCACCAGACAGCTCATAATTCTGGGCCTTAAAGCTCCAATTCCTCCTACCAATGTGTGATTAATGCCTGCTCCTCTGGGAGCACCATAGCCCCTGCAGCGCCAAACTCAAACTCCACTTACGACCTGGAAAGGCATACAGAGGCCAGTAGTTCAGAGCGCTCGCGTCCCGCGGGGCGTCCTGCGGGGCGTCCTGCGGGGCGTCCATAGGACGTAACACCGTCCGCCTTCCCATGAAGAGAAGAACCAGATTATTTAAATATATTACACAGGTGCCCTGATTTCTGAAGAACAGAAAATAAAACCATGACGAAGGCCAGCAGCCTTTGTGTTCACATCCCTGAGCTGTATTGTGTCTCCTACCCTGATTAAGATCTCAGCCGCAGCGAATGGGTTCGCATTTTTCTCCCATTATTTGACAGAAAGCATTGCTTTGGTGACGCTGGGCCAAAGGCCTTCAGCTGAGCACAACTCCAAGCTTCCACTCGTGTGCAATGCGTGTGGAGGCGATAATTACGCCTCACCTCTATTTAGATGCAAAGCAGTTCATTACATGTATAATGAGTTTGAGAACCCTATTTGCATCAGCTGGAAAAGCACAAGGCCACATTATATTAAGCGATTTGAAGTCAAATTCCTTCTGTATTTGTTTGTTTGTTTTGGTTTTTTTGGATGCATCTTGGTATGAGAAGTGTTTTTGAATATTGTTGTACATCTCTCTTGTGTCAGGAGGGCTATCCAGAGAAATCAAGGGCTTTTTTTCTGCAGCATTTAGGCCTGGCTCATGTAGAAAGCCAGTGTGTAATGCAGATCACTGAAGCCAAAGATGTGTGTTTCAGTGAATGAATAAATATAATAAACGATTTGATTGTCTTGTTAAAAGGGGAATAAATCCGTCTTTAGAAGTATCTTTCCCAAGCCTTTTTTAGCTTTTTGAAGTTTTCCTCTGTGTTCTTCTGGCCTTTTTCTGTTTTTGTTTTCTCAACTGTGTGTCCTTGGTTATAGTTTTTTACTTTTAGAGGACTATTTGCTAGCAAATTCTGTTTCTCTCAAGTGGACGTCTAGTGCAGAATTGTTTTCCAAGGCTGTGTTTGCCTTGCATTTATTTATTTATTTATTTACTTACTTACTCACTTATGCGTGTCGTATCCCTTGTTCAGAGTGTCTGCTTCCTCAAATGGCTTATATTCCTTATCTGGTACTTTGGCGCATGGGAGGACATTATGTGAGACCTGACACTTGGACAGGGGCCTGGGGCAGGGGGCAGGGGACTGGGACAGGGGACTGGGGACATGGGACTGGGGCAGGGGACAGGGGCAGGGGACAGGGACAGGGGACTGGGACAGGGACAGGGGACTGGGGCAGGGACTGGGACAGGGGCCTGGGGCAGGGGACAGAGACAGGGGACTGGGGCAGGGGACAGGGACTGGGGCGGGGACAGGGGACTGGGACAGAGACAGGGGACTGGGACAGGGGGCAGGGACAGGGGACTGGGGCAGGGACTGGGGACTGGGACAGGGGCCTGGGGCAGGGGACAGAGACAGGGGACAGGGACTGGGGCCTGGGGCAGGGACAGGGGACTGGGACAGAGACAGGGGACTGGGACAGGGCTGCTGTTAGGTGTGCTTCACCCATGTCCTCCACTAGCCTGCTGGAAGAAGATCTATCATTAACCCACGCTGTAGTAGGTATTCTTGCAATTGACTAAATCAGTGGGTAGCACCGGTTTTCCAGCTGGGGTCAGAAGGTTTAAAGAGAATGGCAATAGTTTATACAAGGATATGGAATTAACAGTTGACAACATAGAGCTCTACGAAAAAAAAAGAAGCAAATTACAGTTCAAGGCCAGTCTTCAAAAAATCTAATCAAATCAAGTTTGAGTTCTAACGCCTTTAACAACAGACGTCGTCTCACAGCAGCTTTACAAGTGTCCGAGTCCAAACCCCCAGTGATCAAGCCAAGGGCGACAGTGGCAAGGAAAAACTCCCTAAGAGCGTGAGGAAGAAACCTTGGGAGGAACCAAGACTCAAGGGGGGGAGCCCATCCTCTTCTGGTCAACATCGGTCACCACGACAACAAGATAAATATATAAAAACACAGTAGTAAATTATAAGATATAACATAAAGTCCAGGGCTGTGCCACAACTGGGCAGGGGGGGGTTCACTGGGTTACACAGGACTTCTGTATTACTGAACAAAGTTATATTTCACTGACAGAAAGGCAGATAGGGTGTTGAACATTAAACAAAAAAGATTTACTTCTTTACACGCAATGGTTTTTGAATACTTATTGAATCCATTTAGGTGAAATACAGCCACACTTTAGAACGTTTAGCTTTCGGCCTGTTAACTGTGTTTGAGGTACAAGCTACTAGCTAACAGTGAGCATCTGTTGCTGTCAGAGTAAGTGTGACGTACGGTAACTTGCAACGGCAAACAGTAGCAGAGCTTCCGCTTCCTGTTGCGTTCATTTCAGAGTACCAGAGGGCAAATGTTTTAATCCAAATTATAATACTCATATTATAAATAGTATATTTTAAATAATAGGCATTTAAAGCCAATGCAAATCTAATTTACATGACTTTCCACTTACATCTGGACATCCAAATTTTTAATTCTGTAGCTTAGAACAAATGTTGCTAATAGCCACCATTGCTAACAAGCGCTGGCAACCATGGCAACCCGTATAGCCTTTGTGAGTACATGCAAACAAACTCTCACAGCCATCTCAATGTGAGCAGGTCATAATAAAGGGAAGGTGCTGTGTTTTAGAATCTATTTTGATTCACTGTAGACTATAAAATATAATAGAAAAACAGATAAAAACATTACAATCATGGGCGGAGATACGGTTTGAGCTGGTTGAGAACTTTCTGGTAATATACAAAGACTATTGTTGCTGTTTACTTCCAGCACTGGTTATCAACACTAGCAGTTTTTGTTCTAAATTAAAGCAAATTTTGACTTCATGTCTTAGCCAATCCCAATCACCTGCATCTTGGTGAGTGAAAAATCATGTCAATTTTATTTTTTGTAAAACTAACCCTTTAAATGGCTTCAGTCTGAGGCACTGATTCAGTCCAGTATATTCTGATAGTTTTTTTTTTTCAAAACATTGAGCAATTTTTTACAATTCTATCTTTAAAAGTACAAAGTGGTTTCTCCTGCCCAGCTATATTGTGCACTTCTGTTCCTGTGTGTCACCCAGCTAATTGTACAGCCACTTTACACTTTTTTCTCCCCAATTATCTTCATTTGAGACACAGATTTACCTCAACAGCTTTGAATGCACCATGTCCACAACCCCATCTTCCATCTGACTCATTTTGAAAGGACTCAGTTGTCCATAAATTTGATCACGATGTCATGCAAGCAGGAGAGACGAAGCCGTTAGCTTAAGTGTGTCCAAAATGCCATCGAGGTTTCTTCACCAGCAGGACAACGTCAGGAAAGATGAAGAGAGAGGGAGGTGGCTGAGGAAGACATAGATGGGGAGACAGGGAGAGGGAGAAACAGAGAGGGAAAGATAGAGATTAGAGAGCAAGGGAGAGAGAGAGAGAAACGGCACAGCTGGGCACGGCTTGGCACAGCTGGGCATGGAGTTATGGTTAAACTGGTTAACCTGGTAAAAACTGAGCTGAATGAGTCACCCACAGGAGGGTATTTCTCACAGTGTGAGTATGAGGAATGAACACTTATTTAGGAGGAATGCCAGCTGAAATTCATTTGAATTGAAATGATACGTTTTGCAGTTCTCGCCTGTTCGATGGTTTCAGGTTGACGCCGGTGCAGGCACAGGTGCACCCTGGGAAATCGCCCTAGTTGCATTTTCAAACAGGATGCTGCTGAATGTTACTCGAGTGAACGAGGGCACCTGTTGTCAGGGATTTCTGTAACATTCTCTCCCAGCTTCGGCAGCCGTGCGTTTCCCTCTGATCTGGTGAGTAGCGGCTTGTTACGAGAACCGTCGCTGACACGGCCTCCGCTCGCCTGGCCGATGACTCAGACTCCGCCCTCTCGTGACTCACCCGTGTTAGCAGGCAGGTCCTGCCGCGGGCGTTGCGCCTGAAAGAGCGGCGGTTGAGCGGCCTACGTCGGCTCCCACAGGCTTTGCTCCGACCGCTCCGTGGGCCCAGCGAAAAACTTCGTGACTCTGATCTGACGTTTATCCTCCTCTCTTTCTTGTTTCAGATGAGTTCAAAGCCTTTCTGAAGAAACTGCCCAGCGATCGCTTTTTGAACACCACGACCATCCTGAGGTTCTGGAGCTCAGATGTGGCTTTGCAGAGACGACATGGTTTGCTGGAGGCCAGCACTAAAGTGATCCTGGGAAAAGCCCACAAGATTGTGCGCAAACTCTTCACCCTAAGCAAGCGCTGTCCCAACCAGCCAAAGATCAGCCTGCCCAGAGACAGGTGATGTGCCTCTTGCAGTTTCCCACTACACGTCCTGTAAAACTTTCTTTGAATAGTTTCACATTCAATTTCTGCATTCTTTAGAAGTCTTTAGAACAGTCTTTGGAACATTCTTTAGAACAGTCTTTACAACAGTCTTTGGAACATTCTTTAGAATATTCTTTAGAACAGTCTTTGGAACATTCTTTAGAACATTCTTTACAACATTCTTTACAACAGTCTTTGGAACATTCTTTAGAACAGTCTTTGGAACATTCTTTAGAACATTCTTTAGAACATTCTTTACAACAGTCTTTGGAACAGTCTTTACAACAGTCTTTGGAACATTCTTTTGTCAACAGCGTTGACAAAAAGTGCTCCTAGAGGAATCCATGGCCTAAAGAATACAGAAACCATGTGAAATCATTGTCATGTGTTTTCTGTAAACCGGGAGTTCTGGCACAGGGCAGTTGGCTCGGCCCAGCCACGCTGCAGAACAGCTAGACGTGAACTAGATGTGAGCGGTACATACAAAGCTATATGTGACAGGACACCCAAACTGCTGACTTTACTAATCCAGCCCTCCTGGAATATCACACCCACGGCAAAGCCAGCTTTCAGTACACACGATCTATATACTCTCATAGTATTTGTTTTATATAGTACTTGAAAAGCGCTCCATAAACGTCTTTGCGCTACACAGTCTAGGGGTTTCCTCCACACTGGTGCACTTCATCCAGCCTAAACGGTTATGAAACACTGCCTGAAAACCATGGTGGTGTAATCCCATAGTCTCTGGGATTATGCAACAGCACAGCCCTAATAGATGCCTGAAGAGCAGAGCTGGAACAGCTTCCCCTGTTCTCCCGCGACCAAGCTCAGCTGTGCAATGACAACGCCCTCCTGGCTTGGCTTTAGACTGATCCCACAACAGACTTACGAGAGGCTTCAGTCCAATTTGTTTACATGGTAGCATTAATGCAACCTGTAACTGGATCAGGCTGCTTTAGGTGTTTTTGTGGTTTGTTGTTTTTGTTTCCAAATATCACCTACTTCAATCCAAAATAGAAGAACAGGCCCTGGATGACAAATGACACTGTATTCTAACACTCAGCAAAGTCACTACTGAAATATTAAGTTGTTCAGTATCCATTAACATTCAGCCTTTTTGTTTTACATTTAAGGGCAAGGCTTCTATCGACAGAATACGAATTAAAAACCTCAAGTGGACGGTGGTTAATGTGTTTAAGCAACTTTAGCTAACATTCATTCCTATAGCCTTTTAACATTGGCCTTTAAAGCACTTTGACCCAGAAAATTGCAACCTCTCGCTAGGTGTCATGGTGTGTGCTTCATTGAGAGTGTGGCTTGGAGACATTAAAAACAGCACATTCACATACCCAACTGCTGTCAGTTAAAGGCAATCAGGACTATCATAAGTTCAGTACACTGAGCCATCAACTGAGACAGGCATCTGGAGCCAAAACCGTGGTGAAGACAAAGAGAAGGAGAGAGAGAGAGAGAGAGAGCGAGAGAGAGAGAGTGTTGTGGAGACATGCAGGGAGACAGGCAGTGAAGCAGAGAGAGAAAGAGCTGTTTAGACTCTCCAGGCCAGATTGAGAAGACCTTTGTGCTGGTGTGGTTAGTGGGTACACACTGTAATCAAGTTCTCTCCGGCAGTGGCAGGTTGTAGTTAACGCCGTCCACTGCGTGGACCTGCCCTCCTGAGTGCCCGCCCCCCCCCACCTGAGACCGCAGTCGTTTCCAGGCGACACGCGTTTCCCAGCGTGCGTACGTCTCTCCGAATATTAACGACGACAGGAGACGTATAGAACGGTTAACCACGCTGTGTTGGACAGATGTGTGGGTACAGTTAAATGGAACATCACACATGCAGATGTTCTCTCAAGCCGATTTGATAATGCGTGAAGATGTTCTGACAGAGTGTTTTTGGAGAGGCACCGTTTCATGACTGCAGCAGAGGACTTGCCAGCTAGCAGAGGACACGGAGACGGAGAGTGAGCAGATGCGACGCTGCAGGTCTCCCGCCGTCAGACCGAACGCTGCCGACCGAGTCCACGCCACATAAAACACTGAGGCGCCCGTTTGAACTGATATCTGAGGTCTTCGTGTGTTACGTTAACTGCCACATACGACTAATGCAAGACGTTCAATAATCCTGTCCCGGGGCCTGCGAGGGTACATGTGTACGGCTGTGCTTTAGGAGAGTGTGTGGAACACCGCTCTCCTGAGCAGAGTACTAGATGTCCACTGGTTTTCCTCTCTTCCTGTAGTGTAGGGTTTTCACCGTTCTTCTTCCTGTCTGTTCTGTGAACACAGCCTTTAGCAAAGTACAATTTATCTAAAATTGCCACCAATCACTAGGCATGAGAAATAATGACCTTGATTAGTAAAATGAAAACAAGGCTGATCAAACATTTCCAAGATCTTTTTATGAGCGTTTTATGCCAGCTGAGGCTTGGCATCTGTAATTTTCTTAAATTAAGTAAAACCCATCTAAGTGTAAACTACTCTCCTCTATTTCTGCAGGATTATGGGGGTTCTGGCTGAACTGAGATCAGCCTGTGCCTGTGGCTGTGCTAACAACTGTGCTCCATATCTGCAGTACTATGGGATACTTGCTGAACTGAGATCAGTCTGTGCTTGTAATTGTGCTAACAACTTTGTTCCATCTCTGTAGGACCATGGGGTTCTGGCTGAACCGAGTTCAGTCTCTGCTGTACTGCAACGAGCATGGAGTCCCGGGCTGGTTCTCCGAGGAGGCGCGGGGGTGCGTGTGCGGGACCGATATGGGAGCCCCCTGCCAGGGCGCCATGCCGTGCCTGCTAGGCGAGGGCACGCTATGCTCATCCTGCGCTGCCGACAACCTCACACGCTGCGGGACGTGCCAGCCGGGCAGCGTGCTCCATGCCGGCTCCTGCCGTCCCAGCGTGGCCGGCTCGCTGGACCACTACGTCAGCTTCGACCTGGACGTGCCCGACGCCGAGGCTCGACATCTGCTGCGCAGGCTGGACGGCCGCATGGAGGTTCACGCCATCTACATCAGCAACGATGTGCGCCTGGGCAGCTGGTTCAACCCGGCCTGGCGCAAACGCATGCTTCTCACGCTGAAGAGCAACAAGAACAAATCCAACCTCCTGCACATCCTCCTGGGCATCTCCTTCCAGATCTGCCTGACCAAGAACAGCACGCTGGAGCCCGTGCCCGCCATCTACGTCAACCCCTTCGGTGGAAGCCACTCAGAGAGCTGGTTCATGCCCGTCAGTCAGCAGGACTTCCCTGACTGGGAGAGAACTAGACTGGACTCGTCTCTTCAGTGCTACAACTGGACGCTGACGCTGGGCAGCAGATGGAAGTCCTTCTTCGAGACGGTGCACGTCTACCTGCGCAGCCGAATCCTGACCGACGACCCCGCCGCTAACGAGACGCTTTTCTACGAGCCGCTGGACCTGGACGATCGCTCAGCCAACCTGGGATACATGAAGATCAACAGCCTGAAGGTGTTTGGCTACAGCATGCACTTCAATGCCGACGGGATGAAGGACCTCATCCTGCAGCTGGACTACCCGTACACGCAGGGCACGCAGGACGCCGCCTTCCTGGTGCTGCTGGAGATGCGGGACCGCGTGAACCGGCTCTCGCCGCCCGCCGCCCAGCCGCTGGATCTCTTCTCCTGCCTGCTTCGCCACCGTCTCAAGCTGTCGCCCAGCGAAGTGTCGCGTGTCCGCGATGCCCTGCACAGCTTTGCCGCCAAGCTACCAGGCTCCTCTGAGCCTGAGCTCGGCCAGCTGTGCAGCTAGTTCAGACCTTTCTCTCCCGCCCAAAACACCGGCGCACGGCTGGGAACGTCAACGAGCGAGAAAGGGGGAGACAGGGAGAGGGAGAAAGAGGAACAGAGATGCAGAGCTATTTTGGGAACAGACGTATATATGTTATTTGTGCGGGAGAGTGAGAGTGTTTCCTTTGTGATGCCTGACACTGCTGGGCAGCAAAATGGAACAAACAATAAGTTATGGTGGACAGGAGGGCACACAGTTTGAATATGTCTGGATCTGACACAGACTCCATGAAGCAATGCTTCTGGGCGGAGCTTGCAGAGAGAGAACTGCCTCCTAGCCTTCTGGGCGGAGCTTACAGAGAGAGAACTGCCTCCTAGCCTTTCCTGACAAACATCACTAAAATTGTTCCAAACAGCAGCACTCGTCTGCTGTCTCTGCTGTTCTGGAAATGTGGGTGTTCTTTGGTGATGTCATTGTTCAATCTGAAAAGGGCCTATTAGATAAGGGTTCCGTTCTGCTAAATGGGTGTCGTGAGGTGGAAACTATCAATGAGAAGTTTACCTTGCTTTTGTACTTGATCTTGAGTTCGTAATCCTTTACTGACAAACATGTCGGAATGGAGATGCCCTTAATGGAATCTTCACAATCGGAGATCTGACTAAACCCAAAGGTAAACAACCATCGAGGCAAACTGAATGGTGAAAGTCTGTTTTTAAATGTTCACTTTTTGGAGATGTTGATCTTAACATGCATTGTTTTGACGAAATATTGTGAGCAGCTTTGTAAATATCGCTCTGTTATCAGTCTCATTCAGGCTGCCAAAGGTGTGTGTTGTTCCTGGTTAGAAACGGATAAACCTTCTTCTAAATTTGTACTTTTTTCAAAGTGCAAAGACCAAAACATTTCTTACTCAACAAAAACAAGTATCTGTATGCCTTATAAAGTGGAGTCTATGTTCAGATATCAAAGCACAGCTGTGTTACTTTCTCTCAAATATCTTTGCTCCTTTTGCATCAGTTCTGGTTCTCTGTTTGTTCTCTTTTCTTAGTTCTAATTTTACAGTGGCTACTAATCTTTAAAACTCTCATTTAAAATCGACTTATAAAGAATAATATCTGTACAAATACGAGAAGCTGCGTTTGGAAAGCATTTAACATTGTTGTCATAATACCACATTTGCCCGTGTGCTAACCCACCTTAACGGCAGCCGGCAGGTCGTAGTGCTCGGCCGAGGGAGTTCTGCGGGGTGCAGGAGGCAGGGAGCAGGTCGTAGCGCTCGGCCGAGGGAGTTCTAGGAGCAGGAGGCAGGGAGCAGGTCGTAGCGCTCGGTCAAGGACGTTCTCGGAACAGGAGGCAGGGAGCAGTTGTCCACTCTACAGCGCAGGACCTGTAGAGGTGCTTTTGTACAGCACACATAGTGGTTGAGAACCGAACATCGTTCACAAATGTAAGAAAGACGTCCATAACACAACATCCATTTGCGAAACATCTAATAGTTCTATCATCTGTCAACAGAAAGAAACAAGTTCATTTTGAATTTTGGCCAAACCGCGTCTTCACGGAGGCTCCAGTACCCTTACAGATATTGTCCCTTTAGCTTGTGTATACCTCTGACCAAAACGGCCAGTTTTATACTCAGATAAGACAGATGTTGACGTCATATGAGGGTTAGGGTTAGCAGCATTGACCAGGCAGCGTGTCATAATCACACAAGTTCGTAAACATTGTTTAGCATTAACGTATTGTAACGTATTGTTAAGATGCAGAAGAATATGTCACATCAAAGACCACAGACGATATTTTGAAGGTACCCTTAATGGTTAATGGTTGTATTAACAAAGATAGGAGTGTATCTCTAGTGGGGTTTGCAATGTATGAAAATGCTTTTTTTTAATACAGATTTGGCTTCTATATTCACTTTTCCATATGAACTCTTAAGAAACAACCCCATGTATTTAGCGCATATGTACCATATAGGGTTAACCACATAACAGCCTTACATTACAGGTTTCTTATTAAAGAAAAACACTGTAACATGGAATCGGTGCAAGCTGAACTTGGAAGGGTTCTCAAACCTGTGCTACATAAATTTAGCTCTCTGATGAGTAACCATTTAAGCATCTTTTATAATCGGCTCTTAAACATGTTAATCACGGTTTATTTTAAATTGTGGCCATCTGTGAGGATGCTTCTCTGAGAGTTTGTTTCTTATTCCATTTTTTCATTTCACATATGACCTTTTTTCAAGCCATTTCCACAGACTTACGTTCCAACAACTTTCACTTTAAAGTGTCTCTTACATCCTTTAAAAGTTAATATTTCCTTTCCTATTATTTACAATTTACAAGTGAGGGTCTCCCATTTACCGTAAGATATTAGCATCTGCAGTAAGACATGTAAGATTTGCGATTTAATGTTTTGTATCGATACCATTGTCTGTTTTTTTGTTTTAGTTTGCCGTAGTTCTTAACTGAACTTCCTTACTAAATAGAATAAACACCGAGGTTTTTGCCACCCCAGATCTCCGAGGACAACAGAAAGCTTTTTCCTCTTCCGACAGAAATCCTTCCCCTCTTCCGACAGGCTTTCAGAGGCAAACAAGCTTCTGCACTCGGAGGTCCATAAGCAGAGGAGTCAGCATGGAGTCGGACGACAAGTTGGGGATTCATACCAGAATGTCTCACACACTGCTGGTTTATGTTCGGATTTAAGGTTTTTGAGTACGACTTCAGTCGAGGTTCAGATTGAAAAACAGTTTCCGGAGTTTTTTTCCCCCAGCCTCAGAAGGAGTGTACCTGATAGTCAATCATGCTGCCCTGATAAGTGGTAGTGTCACTGAACCCACCTGAATCCAGACAGGTGGAGGCAGGTGGAGCTCAACCTGGATCCAGACAGGTGGAGGCAGGTGGAGCTCAACCTGGATCCAGACAGGTGGAGGCAGGTGGATCTCAACCTGCGAGAGACGAGGTCACTGCACAGGCGTCGGTGATGCTGCATGGCTGCAGATGAACAGTAAGAGGAACGGAGCCTTTTTTCAGTCTCTCTTATGTGGCTTTACCGCATTTAGATCCATTCAGTGCGTGCACACTGCAGCTCCCTGCTAGCTCAATAGCGCACTCACAGTCTGAATCACTTCTTTTTATGGCACGTGAAATGTCATGTATTAGGGTTTCTTCATAAGGGTTCTTTCCTTTATGTTTTTGTCCATCGATGCCTGCAATGTGACTCACTTTCGACTCTGACTCACTAACAAAACGAAGAGTCACAGCGTGCAGCTTGTTAACCCTTGCCCTGCACCATGCCATGTGCTGCGCTAACCCACCAGAGCGGCGTAAATGTAGACAGCACAGCGTCATGATATGGGGGGTCACGTTAAGTTTTCTTCAGTCGAGCCGTTTGAAAACTAACCCCCCCCCCCCCAGACTCCCTTCCCC
>JAOXYF010000016.1:11632729-11649415 GCA_028565775.1 Sternarchorhynchus goeldii
GCAAAGAGTGGACCAACGTCATATTGAACCCTATGGATTAGGAATGGGATGTCACTTAAGCTCATATGTGAGTCAAGAAAGGTGAGCAAATACTTTTGGCAATATAGTATATGTATATGTTTCAAATAAACTAGTCTAAAATGAAATAGACTAGTTCACTATATGGACAAATGTATTGGGACACCTACACATTACACCTACATGAACTTTTATTAAATCCCATTCTAAATCCAGATGCATTAATATGGAGTTGGTCCTCTGTTTGCAACTATACCAGCTTCCACACCTCTGGAGAGGCTTTCTACAAGATTTCGGAATGTCATTGGGAGTTTTTGCCCATTCATCCAGAAGAGGTCAGACGCTGACGTTGAATGTGAGGGTATGTCTGGTTCGGCACAGTCTCTGTTCTAGTTTATCCCAAAGGTGTTTGATGGGGTTGAGGTCAGGACTGTGTGCAGTAAAATTCTTCCATTGCAAATTCAACCAACCATGCCTTTATGGACATTGCTTTGCGCACTGGAGCTCAGTCATACCCAGACAGAAAAGGACTTTCCTCAAACTGTTCCCACAAAGTTGCAAGCATGGGATTGTCCAGAATATATTATGCAGAAGCAACAAGACTTTCTCTTCACTGGGACTAAGGTGTCATTGTCAAAGCCCTGAAAAACAGCCCCATGACCAAACTTTACAGTTGGCATAATGCAGTCAGGCATGTTACATTCCTCTGGTGTCCACCAAACCCAGACAGATAGAGAAGCTCAAAGAAGATTCGAGACTCCACAGAACTTGTTTCCACTGCTCCAGAGACCAGCGGCATTGTGCTTTACTTCACTCCATCCAATGCATCGTGTTTGGTGATGCAAGACTTGCATGCGGCTGCTCGGCCATGGAGACCCCTGCCGTGAAGCTCCTGGTGCCCAGTTTCTGTGCTGATGTTGATGGCAGAAGAGGTTTGGAACTCTGCAGTTATTGAGTCAGCAGCGCGTTGGCGACTCTTACACACTACGCGCCTCAACACTCAGTGACCCTGCTATGGAACTGTAGCTGGTCTGACACTTCATGGCTGAGTTGCTGTGGTTCCCAAAGGCTTCCATGTTTCAATAACACCACTCACAGTTGATCATGGAATATCAGGAGGAAAGAAATTACACAAACTGACTTGTTGAAATGGTGGTATGCTGTTACCATTCTCCAGTTTGGTGAGCTATTTTAGAATGACCTGTTCTTTCATAAAATGTTCATAAAGGCAGACTATGTGTCCCAGTACATTTGTCCATATAGTGTATGTAGATCAGATTACATTACATTTATTCTCTAGCATAGTATAACTGCTTTGGGAATAACTGCTGTATGTAACAGGAAATATGTAACAGGAAATAGACATACAAAACAACTGAACTGAAGCAACGATAGTACAGAATGCAGAGAAAGTAAATCCTCTATTTATATTTCTTTATGCTTTAATTTAAGTTTCTGCTGGTTCCTTGCGCCCTTACAGTATAAACCAGACTAAGTGAAATCAAGCTCTGAGTATTGCAGGGTGAACATATCTTTAATAACATCTTCACCATACCCCCTGAGCACAGTGCTATCAGGCTGGGGTTTCAAACATCTCACTGAGCTTTCTGGACTTGGCCAGCAACACTCCAGTGCTTCTTTCTCTTATGCTGTCAAACCATTTTGTTACATTAAAAGATAAAGCACTTCTCGCCAAACTCTTGTGAACCATCTCATGCATTTAGTCTGACCCCAAAGCTCTTTGTTGCCTAATTAAAAACAAACACTGATGAGCTTTCTTCAAAGTGCTTTGTGAATTCTCATTAAAAGTCAGAGCCTGGTCAATAAGTCCTTAAAATGTTCCACTCTTGGTACTTGTTAACTTTTGAGAATGACAGACAGGAAGGTACCAGTTTCATATAATAGGTCCTTTTTTTACTTCTAATTTACTTGTCTGGTACCAGTTTGCTAAGTGCCTTGATCAGGTCCAGAAACTCATCTTCACACTGCTCTCCTTAATAAGGAAGTTTGTTTGTGAAAGTTAGTTTGTTAGCTTGCAATTTGCAGAGGTCAGTTCATGTGTTCTTAGCAGAGATCTCAACTCGAGTCAGTGACTTATGATGCACTTCTGACGTATTTTGAACGACACAACTTGGAACTTAAGTTGACTTTAAAATGTTAACTGACTTAACATTTTGTAGAGTTTGGATAAAACATATGATTGCCAGCTAGCCTGATGGCTAACAAATACTTTTCTACTAAGTTCTATATCAATTTAAGCAGTAACCCATCAGGAAAAAAACACTCTGACTGGGAAAGAAACAGTAAATTGAAATGTTATATGGCTGAACAGAAGAAGGTTAGTCTGACTGGTTCTAATTATATTACAACTTTACTAAATATCTAGTAGACTGGGTTAAACACGTTGAAAGGGAAAACTCGAGTTAGACTGAAATAATGTCATTTAATAACCTCTCCTGAAATGATCAAAGGTGCATTTCCTTTTGGTCTAACTGTATTTCAGGTTTAAATTAACCCAGTTTTGCAGAAACTGCAGAAATGTGCTATTATAATGGTCGCGCTACAGCTTCATGCACATATCTGCATCTACCTTATAATTTACATACGAATCACAATGCATTTTCTCAAAAGATATAGTTCCAAATGCAGTTAAAATATGACTTTTAGATAAATATCAGCTAATCCTTTCTAGCTGACAGAAAGCACAGAGAAACTGCACTCTTCCATGGTTCTCTTCCTCTCATGCCCCGCTCAAGCCCTGATCATGCAGCAGAATTAAAGACAAAGTGTGTTGTAAACAAAGAAAAATAAATCGAGACTTGGCTTGGACACGTCCAAAGTGGATCATGAAAATTCTCTTGTTCAAATACTGTCATAACGCTACTATCATTGTCATGACACTGTCATAACATGGTCATAGCAATGTTATAGTATTGTTATGACATTATCGCAATATTATCATAGCAATGTTATAGTAATGTCATGACACTAATACCACTGTCATAGCATTGTCATGACACTTTCATAGCATGTCATAGTATTATCATGACAATGTAATACCACTGTCATTGCATTGTCATAACTCCTTCATAATGTCATAGCAATGTCACAGTATTGTCATGACACTTCCATAACACTGTCATAGCAGTGTCATAGCATTGTCATGCTACTGCCAAGACACCATCATAGCAATGCCATAGAATCATCACAGATGGTTTAACAGCTCCTTGGTATCTCCTTGGTATCCCTGTGGTATCTGTGGTATCTGTAGTCTGAATAATATGAACTTCTTTTCTCTATCTCGTCTAGTAAGTCTTTATAGTAATGGACCAAAAATGCACAAACTCCATACAGTTAATTATGTTATTGTAAGTCTGTTTGTATGCATATTCACTACCAGTTAATACAAAAAACTTCTAATGAGTGAGAAGCAAATTAATGATACAATAGAACATCTGAAAAAAGAAAATAAAAAAAATAATAAAATATGTTATCTGTTATAAATGATTCAAACAAATTAATTTATAAACTTAACAGTCATTAACTAATGAGGGTTTGTAACCAACCTTACATGAGACTAGAGTGTACAGAAATTTGACAGGCAGCTATTAAATTCTAGAGCTCTCTGTTAGATGAAATGTGACACTCCATTTTTAGCTACCACTTAGTTGTTTCTCAGAGCTGCTGTTGGCCTTGTTGATGTGCCCACACTGCAATTATTTGTTTTAATCCTTGAAACTTGGTCTGGGCCTTTGATCTGCTGGCAGTTTACATTTTGACACCATCTACCATGTAAGGTAGATGGAGTGAGGTAGGATGGAGTGACATCTCACTCCATCTACTCACTCCAAAGATCCACACCATCTACTTCAAAGATTCACACCATCTACTGAGTGAGGTAGATGGAGTGAGGTGAGATGGAGAGACATCTCACTCCATCTTTTCACTCCAAAGATCCACACCATCTACCTCATTTCAAAGATCCTGCCAGAGTTCAACACCCCATCAAATCACAGCTTGAAGTATTTCTTTGCTCTTCAGGGTCTGTCAAAAACCAGATGTACATTGTGTCACATGTTTGAAGGACAGTTACTGTATCAGAGCCATTCAGTTATTAATCACATCCATCATCAGATCAATGGGTCATTGAGTAGGATGTTTCTAAACTAATGTTGTGCAAAAATGATAGAAAATATGACTTTACAGCTCTCAGTCACTTTACCCATTTTCATTGCCAAGTTGATATTGCTTGTAAAATTTAAGCCCACTGGGAATATTGTTTAGATCAACCCCTTCAAAATATCCAGTCACAGAGGAATCCTAATACACAACTTGAAGGATATTTCCAAATACAGAGCAGAGTACCTTACTTAATTAAATCTAACATAATTGCTAAATGCACACACTTTCAGCAGAGCTACTATACTGAGAGCAAAGAACCAAAAACAGACAGAGAGAATCACTGTGGGGTGAAATCCCAGTCCTATCACGCGTGGGGTTGACCTATTGCAGCGGTCCAACCAGCTTCCCCTGGCACCTCAGTGTATTCTGACTGCCTTGACATGATATTATGTGAATATGTTAAAGTGTGTCAGCACTGCACCTCATGTCTCCACACACTTATTTCTCAATGGGACACAGTGAGTTCCACTTTTCAACGAAGACTGCAGGCCTGACAGGCCTGTGTTCACCAAACACAACGTCGAAGTTACACTTAGCTTGTGGCTTTAGACATTATAGGAAAATGGCTATGGAATAGCCCCGGTGTTGTACGCGGTAAATCAGATCGGCGTTGACTGTTGCTGACAGCTCATAGCGTGATAAACAACACGAGAGTTTTAGTGTGTTTGGACGCAAAGCAGAGCCTGCTGGGACAAGAGCCATGGAGTTCTGGGAACAATAGAGGAATGTTGTTATGAGCTTAGGCACTTTAACAAAGTCGACTGTTGCTTTTGTCAACACTGTAACATCTACTTAAGAGACATTTCAAATCATAATGACACATCACTGTCACTTCAGCCCACAGAAAGTGTTTTGTGCCTTCGGTTTTGCTACAGTCATGACATGAATTTTGGGCTGCAGTGCCGAAAGCATTCGAACATCCTCGGTGACACAACGTCCTCCACAACCACAAGCACATCTGTTTGTTGTACCCATCAAGCCTAGTCACAAAGTACAAGGAAAGAGCCATGCAGAATCCCCACTGGACATCAGTTTAAATCTAAGTCTTTTTCCAAGTCTCCCTTGAATTTTTTTTTTTAATCTCAAAGGACCTCCTAGTGAAATAAAGGTTAATCAAATTACTAGCAAAGTCAAAAACAGGCCTGATCTGTGTCCCAATATCAAGATGAAGAATTCAAATGAATTATAAAGCAAGTGTATTTGGATTTCATATGAATAAATAAAGTCATGTGAGAATCTACGTTTGCTAAATCTTTCTAGACCTTAAAGATGTTTTAGTGAAAGATGCCAAATTTAGCAGCTAATTTGCTGTAAGATTTAACAGAAACTGAAAAAGATCTCAATTTGGTGCTCAAATGTGCCCATGACCACAGATGCAAAGATTACAGTGATAGTTCAATAAAAAAAACTTCACTGCCAGTTTTTAATATGAATTGGCTCACTTTAACAGCCATGAGGCCATGTTTAATGTGGCAAGAACACCCCAGTGAGACAGCTTGTTTTAAATATCTTAGTTTTTCTGTGTGTTACTGTTAAACACAAATTATTCCACACAACAAAGCCTGTGAACAAACATTCACATCATCAAGCTGAATATCATCTTGTTTGTAAGGAGAACGAAGAGAATATACTGGAAAATTGGAATGTACAAATTGCATGTTACAGTGTAATTGGAATAGCCTATAGTATTTCAACGGAGGCAATGAATTATACAAATTAAACTGTAAGAGTGTGAATAAGTAATTTGAATGTATTTCTGTAAGAAGTGCACATGTTTAACCTGACGGCTTGTGGGTGCTTTGCAAAGATTGCAGTGCAAGCATTAAATCTGCAGTCACTTCCCAGCAGTCTCAGTGCACACTGTTCACATCAGCAGAGCACTGACTCACAGGAAACCATCAGCAGAGTACTGAGTCACTGGAATCTAGTAGCAGAGTAGTGAGTCACTGGAATCCAGCAACAGAGCACTGGCTCACTGGAATCCAGTAGCAGAGCACTGACTCACTAGAATCCAGTTGCAGCACTCTGAGTCAAAGGAATCCAGCAGCAGAGCGCTGACTCACAGGAAACCAGCAGCAGAGCACTAACTCACTGGGATCCAGTGGCAGAGCAATGACTCACAGGAATCCAGTAGTTCTTAATATGTTTCATACTCACATTTATGAAGTTATGAGGTTTTGAAAAGCTGGTGGTCATTTTTCCTACACTATTTGTATAGCAGCCTGTTCTCACCTGAAGGCTGATTGATATATTTTAGTCTCAATATTTTCGTGGTCAGACTGTGTTTGTAAAATGAGTTATTTTCTAATTATGGTAATTTTTTAACTGTGGCTGAATGGAACAAGGGAATCAATCCAGTCCCTCTTAGAAACCAATATGAGGTCAGCCAAATGGAGAGGGTGGAGAACGTCTCCACCCTAGTGTCCATGTCGACTGCCAACAAGCAGTACAATCACAACACAAAGCCTACACACACAGAGGCAATGTGGGACTGTGAATAAAGGAGAAAGGCTTGCTGTCATGGAGTACACTCGGAGACAAACTGTCCCTCGTTCCCCGCCTTTCAACAAGCACATGACACCGGTGGGTGGACACCGGGCAGGCGCCAGCTCTGTCATGCCCAACACACTGCCCATCGCCATCCTGACGGGCCCGTTGTGCAAACATCCCCTCAGTAAACAAAAAAGTCAGCGTTTATCTAAAAGCCACAGGCCTCTGCAGAAGCCCCCTGTCCGAGATGGAGAAGAGGAGGTTAATTGGTTCCCAGAATAGCCCAGGCAAGGCGGAGCAGAGGGGCACTGCAGGCCAGCCACCAGCTCGTCAAAGCCATGCTGCTCGTTAGCAGTCCGCCTTTGCTTCCTTAAGGAGCCCAGGATGAGAGACCAGCCTCTGAAATGCTGCTCTTTCATTGGCAGAACATATGGAGAGTAACATTATGGTTGCTAAGCACCAGGACCTTGTGGTACATGGTAACATTTGCTCTATATTAAATATGAGGCTAATTGTGATTCTGACCATGAAAAAACATGATGAATATCTAGAGCTGAGGAAGAAAGAATTGTACTTCAAATGTGCATATGTATTCTATGTAATATGTATAATGCTACAAAATTCTAGTGGAACTCAATATCACTACCTACTTTCCAACCTAATCTGTGTGAGGTTTGACCAGTTAGACCAGTTAAGTGAGTAATAGCTGTTTATAAGTATTCACTTAGATGGCTTAAGTAAATCAAATGGCTTGACTCATCTGAGTTGTCACTAAGTTAATTCGGTAGCCATGTTAGATATATGACTAACGCTATGCCCTTTGATCTTCCTGACAGAGTGATACATCAACAATAGCAAGGGAGCATTCTAACTCACAAATTAAAGTCTCTGTGAAACCACCTACTCTCTCTCTCTCTCTCTCCTTCTCTCTCTCATTCTCTCATTCTCTCTCTATCTCTCCCTCTCTCTCTCTCTCTCTCTTTCAAGAAAAAAATCGTTCATTCTAACGACAGGCTGCTGCACAGTAATAGGATTGATTGTTTATCTCTGGGTTGATTTGAATCCCCTTCAAACGTTGCTGTTTGCGGTTCATGTCAATAAAACCCACGAGCAGCTTTATTTGTGCTGAATCGTCTTTGTGGAGGCTCACAAGCAGACTGTCGACTCTTTCTCGTCAGACTGACAAGACACATGGGTGATTGTACAATTTGTCCCAATCTTTTCTGTGCAACTGTTTCTCAGCTGCCCTACGCCAATAGAGGAATCTTACGCTCGGTTGCCAAATATTGGAAGTTTATTTAGTTTTTCTGTGTGTGTGTTTGTGTCTGTAAGAGATAGTACTGACGATATGGTGAGAGAGTCATCATTAAATATGTATAATAGATTGGGAGCATCCATTTCATATTTCTGCAGTGAGAACACATTTAGAGCATGGGTTACTTTATCCCTGTACTGCTTTAACATTCAGAAAAAAAGCATAATTTCTGACCGGTCGCATCATCTTTACCCCCATATGGCAGATCATTCATGCAAGTTACAAAATGTTTATCTGATTTATGCAGTTTTCCCCAAAGCACCAACTTGCAGCCATGCAACTTGGAGAAAAACTCAACTCAGGGAAAAACTCAAGAGTAAAACTCAACTTAGAGAAAGAATTCCTCTTGGAGAAGGAAGTCAGTTTGGAGAAAGACCTGGAGAGGGCACTTGACTAGTCATCAGAAGGTTGCTGGTTCAAGCCCCACCTCTGCCAAGTTGCCACTGTTGGGCCCCTGAGCAAGGCCCTTAATCCTCAACTGCTCAAGATGTATTCAGTCAAAAATTGTAAGTCGCTTTGGATAAAAGCGTCAGCTAAATGCCATAAATGTAAATGAGAGGGTTTCAAAAGGGAACAGGGACTCTGCTCCCTTGTTAGAGTTGCTAAGATATGACTAACACATACAAAACTGGTTTAGTGGACAAACTAAAACCAGTTACTCACACTTTCAATAACTAAACGAAATATGAAACATAAAACCAATGCACTCTCCAGCCTGTATAATATCGATGCTAGGAATAATCTATCACATAGAAACTGTGCAACCAACATAGAACATTGATTCATTTAATATTATATTACCTACAGTTTCACAACACTCCAACTTTGTCAAAGTTGACCAGGTTTAATAGTACAACTTTAGCCTAACTGGATGTGCTGGTCTACTAACTACAGACCCAACATAGCACTGAAAGACACACTCACTAGCACCTAATACACGGCAGAAAGTCTTTATCTACCCATTTTAGTTATGCTGTCATAGCTGGGCCTGCCGGAGTCTCTGCTTGCCCTCTGCACAAGTACATTTTCTGCACCCATTGCATCATAAGATCACACCTAATGTTTTGTGATCTCCTTCCCCCCCACCCCTCTCTCTTCACCTCCCACTCGATCGAGTTAATCATGCTACATTTGAGGTTCCAGGAGATACCAGAGATCCAGATTCCTGACTCATGATCTGGCGATCTGCTTGATCCACGCTGATGCCCTTCTTCTGCTTGAGTGTCACCTTCTGAACATCACTCATTGCTGCTGGATGGACTTTACTGTTTGTACTGTTTTTATTGTGGTGCCTGAAGGTCAGCCAGAAGAGGATGGACCTCCACCGCCTTTAAGTCTTGGTTCCTCACAAGGTTTCTTCCTCTTGCTCTCAGGGAGTTTTGGATCCCACTGACATGAGGGTGCAGTTGAGCCTTAGTTATTATAGTTACTGCTTTGTTCTCCCTGAAACTAACACTAAAATTCCCAAACTAACGCTATACGTTTTATTCGTCTTATGTATATATTTCTCACAATTGATTTTTCTACTCTTATTTGCTTTATTTAATGCACATTTGATGGAACACAATCATTTTCATCAACAATGTCTTTAGACAAACAGGGTCAACTGACTATTAACTTTAAATGACCCTCACCAGCTCAGGGGCCCAGCGCATGTCTCAGAGCAACCAGACAGAGCGACTGCGAACTGCAGCGGAGAAGAAAGAAACCTCATTAATCTAGATAGAAATCACCCGACCGAACACACCCCCACCAGTCAGCTACAAGGGGCTGGTGACCTCAGCAGTGAACATCCAAAAGAAAGGGAAAAAAATGATCCACCACACTTCCTCAATAGCGCGGAGAGTTTATTTCATAGCACAGGGGGGGAAAACTGGATGGAATATTCTTACAAATCAGACACAGCTTTCTGCTGTCTGTTGAAAACTCTGAATTGGCTCTGGTGCTAATGCTGACAAAACCTTCGGCATAGCTGGACAAGTTATAAATGGAGTGATACCTCCAAAGGCCCAGGCAGGTATGCATCATGCAAAGAACATTTGAAATGCAAGGTCCTTTAGAAAGAACGGCACACAGAGGCTGCCAGGGGAACTGAGATATCTAACCTTCTGATTGCTGCCTGACTCAAGAGAAATGTCGTCTGGAGGTAGAATTGCTGACATTGTGGTATATCTTGTAGAGAGCAAACTTCCTCTGGGGGGAACATCCCTGCACTGGAAGGCAAAAAGGGAGGCAGAAACTGTTGCTGCTAAATTTCATATTTTTGAAAGAACAAGGAAATTTTCCAGTACCTCATAAAGGAATTTTTCAGTGCCTCATACGTGACTCAGGAATAACTGGGCTCATGAGCAATGCAGTAACACAGCAAAAAGCCCAGTACTGAACCAAAACATGCACAGTTGAATGAAGTCTAAGGGTCTTTCATAAACAGTTTGATGCTGTTTGTGACATAAAGCATATATATTCTAGAAATTAGTGAATATGTGTGAGTGTGTTTGTGTGTTTGTGTGAGTTTTTCTAAGCCCTATTTATTACTGGTTGAGATGTATTTCGTTTTTATCCAAATCTGAGTGCCAGTGTTACTGAACACAGTATTTTCACACACCCCTTAACAGACACATGAATTCTGCCTCTGGTCTTATTCCATATATTCTCAAAATGTTATCTTATTATTCATAAATAATAATGTGTATCTTAGCCAAAATATGGACATTCCCTTTGTCATGTAGTCTCGAAGGTTTGTCAGTTTGAGTTTATTGACTGAAGCATGTAACTGAGAGAAAGTGGAGAATCCAGATGAAATTCTGATGGATCATGATGGTCGTGTTCATGGTTCCACTACTGTCCAGCAGTCAGAGCAATACGTGTCCTCCTCCTCAAGAGTGAGTGAGACCGTACAAGATAGTGAGAGAGACTCTTTAAGAGTGAGACCGTATACAATACTGAGATTCTTAAGATTGAGACCGTACACAATATGGAGAGAGATTCTTAAGAGTCATTTGTTACCAGTCATGCGATGTCATTCAGAATGAAAAACCTCTAGAACACCTTCAGTCTTATCCATGTTATTGAGCATATCACCAAAGGAACTATACAAATGCTGATTATTGCTAGATTTGTGCCACACTTTTCACAATTGTCTCGAAAACCATTTTAATAAAAGTGCAATGTTTTTGTGATTAACCTATAAAAAATAAACTCAATAGTGTAGCTATGCTATCAAATATAAATGATGAGAATGATGAGGACTGACAGCTCCAGAGAGTAACCCAGACATGTCCTTGAACTAAACCGTAGGCTTCAGGACAGGACTTCCTACACTACTATACACCAGGCTTCAGGACAGGACTTCCTACACTACTATACACCAGGCTTCAGGACAGGACTTCCTACACACCAAGCCTACAGGCTTTACACTTATTTGCATGTTGGACAGTTACTTCACACTGCCTCTGTGACAATGACAGATTTCAGATTTAATGTGCAGTGTTTCCTTCTCTAAACGTACATCCACTGTGCCCATTAGATCCAAGGACTTCTTCCTCCTCGAGGTGAACACATGCATAATGAGGTGGTAAACAGTACTGTCAGTTTCCTCCTGTTAGCCTGAGCCTGCTTGGTAGAAACTCTTTATTTGAGAAAAAAGTCCATATATATATACACAGCTAGACTAAGTGTATTAAAACAAGAAAGTGTTAAATAGCTCATATCAACTCTAATTTTCATGGGGAAAGCAGCATACAGTAGATATGCCAAAGAAGGATTTGTGCTTATAACATTAATGAACATTTCTTTTAACCATGTTATCTATCAGAAGCCACAGAGAACTATGGAAGAAACGCATATAGTTCTGTCCCACTTCATGGGCAAAGAAAGATAACAGTTGTTTCAAATAAACGCAAAGCCATGCAATTTCAATAACATACTTTAGTGCAGTTATATATTTTTTTCCAGACCAAAAGTATTTATTCCATTTAATGAGCTAAATTAGGTTACAAACTTGAGCTCTTTGTGGGGAATCCTTTGGGAACACCAGGTTCTGTTGAGATACCAGGCTAACACGAGCACCTGACAGCTTGCGTCCTGCATGCAAATCTAATCCCAAGCACCTCGAGACCCGTGATCCTGCTGTTCACATAATTACGGCGGTGTTTTTGGCCCAAAAAAGGCAATCATCAAAAACAAAAGGTGCTCCGTCACTCTGCAGACGCGAGGGAAGAAGCGCTCGCGCGTCTGGAGCTCTGTAGTCATGGTGCCAGTGTCGTGTCATTCTCTCACAGAATAAAAATGACTGTCGACACGCTCACACATCACTGCCTCGCCTCCGTTTGCCACGTGTCACTCACATGCGCCGAGACTTGGCCGCTAGACGCTTGGAGGCCAATATCCCCATTGCTATTTCGTGGACAGATTGTGTATCTCTTAATTAGTCCTATAACATAAAGAAGCTACAGATGGACAGCGTCTTTCTTTTTAGCTGTTATTACTTTTGAGGGAAAAATAACAGACCTTCAAATGGCTTTGAAAGAGAACCAATACCTTAATTACCTAAATGGCTGAACGGAAATGTATTGGAGTAGCCCTATTACATGGCGAAAAATGAAACACTTTGCTTCTTATTTGCATAATGCATGTCTGAGTGTGGACCGCATGTCGGCGCTTCTCAATTATGTGGAAACAAATCAGATTTCATTAAAGTTCGTCATTGGGAGCAGATGCTACTTAAAGAAGATAAACAAAACACGTGCTGGTGATTACGCCAAGATGACAGATTGCGCTGGTTTCAGTATTCCATAGCTCAGCGCGGTCCCACCTCGAATTCCGTAACGACGTTGCAGCTCCTGTTATTCTACTTCGCAAATGAGGCGAGCGAATATTCGCAGTGCCAGATCAGGCCGGGGGTCTCACAGCTTTGAAAATCATAAACTTTCTACGCTCTCCGTCTCAGAACCTTGGCACAAATGAATGCTGTATCAGGAGCTCCGAATCTGTGCAGACCTGCTTATTTCTTCTTTTGTGCAAACAAAATAAGAAACGCTGCACATGAACAGGGAGAGCAGCGAGAGCGACAGAACGTGCAGCGGCACGTGCTTCACCCTTTGATGCTGCGGTGTGTTGCACCGCAGGAGAAATATCTGTGCAAACGCAGAGCGTTGTATTTAAAGCCATTTATGTGCGTGTTATTGGCAAGCGAGCATTTCCGCCTGCTCGATGGTGAAAGATTTGTAAGAAAAACATTATCATTCTGTTTATCTATCTATTAAAATCAGTTGTTTGTTTTTGCTAGACTAATTTTGTGCTTATAAAAGATATTTTGTGATATTTATAAAAGATTCTCTCTCATATATATGTGTATATATATGTGTGTGTGTGTGTGTGTGTGCACATGTTGGTGAGTGGATCAGTATCTTAACAGTTACAGTTTGTGAATAAATGCTGTATATATTACTGTCAGTTTCACAGAAGATAAATAAAAAAAACAATAAAAACAATACAAGCTCAAAACAAAATCATTTAATAAGCCCTGAGTTTGAGTTTGCCTGTGAGAAAGCGATCAGTCATACTGATCCCGCTGCATCAGGCGGGCCGGCGAAGTCCCATGTCTAAAGTAAACTTCTGCTAAAGTCACTCCTCCGCTCCATGTCACCTTCTCAGCGCATTCATGCGTTCTCGCTCGGTTCCTGCTGCTCCCTGATCGCGTAGGTGCCGAAGCTCCCAGGCGGCGCTGAGAGCGGGAGGCGGATGGCGCGAGAGCCCTCCCCCTCCCGTGGGTCGCCGATCCTGCTGAGGAAAGCGCTCGGTGTGATGCCTTGCAGGCCTGAGAACGATCGATGGAGCGACGTGAGAAAAGGTTCTCACAGCTCCACGCAGGAAGCGTCAGCGCTGGCCGCCGTTCTGCTCTTAGCAGTGCTCGCATGTGTTTTGTTGCAGTTTTGTTGTCATTCTCCAAGCTAGCTGTTACTGGCAGCGTTTACCAGCCAGACGGTTGGTATCTGATGGCTGGCGGGTGAGTAGCAGGGGCGGGGGCGTGGCCAGGGGCGTGGCCTGGAGCTGCCTATAACCTGGTTATTCTGCAATTCTGCACATTTGTTTCCTGTTTTCCCATTGCCTTAATCCCTCCCCACCACAATGTAACAGAGACGTTATACACTCAGTGATTCTAATGCATCTTCTGAAACAAAACTCTTGGACAATTACCCTGTCTCTCTGTTCACAAGCAGGTTGGACTGGCAAATCACATCACACATGTGCCACTACCCCCAGTGCCTCTTTGAATAAAACACAGAGTTTGCTAAAAAAAAAAAAAAAGCAAGAATAACTCTGTCCCCTAAATCTTGCCAATTCCTTCTGAAATGCTTTTTTTTGTTCCTCCGGCTACTTTGATCAGAGTCCCCACCTGGTCTGTTCTGGTCATGGAGCCGGTCTGCTAAAGGCCAGCACGGATGGCTTGTGGTGCACCTGAACCCTCGGCCCCCTGGAGACCGTCCGGCCCTTGCAGACATGGCACACACTGCAGGGCAGCCTGGATGCCAAATACCACCCTCACACAGAGACAGCAGGCTCTGTTATTAGCAAACACGGTCCGGGAGCCTTCCACACCCTGCAGTCCCATGACTGCTACCCGAAGACCCTCCCACATGAGCTGTGCTAAACAAATCTGCTGTGGACATGAAGAGTCATTTCATGGCTCATGCCATTGTTTACAGTGCGACACATTCTAGAACTTTCTCACATTACTTGGGGTTGATGAGCGTATCACACTGTTGGTGTTGGAAGGATTTTCGCACTGCCGTATTTGCAAGCATCTGTTGGTAATACTACTCTGAATACTAATTTATGGTTGTCGCTGTCATTATTTTTTAATATCTGCAACCATGGCAAACACTGTAGGGACTGACGATGAGGCTTTTGCTTTCATTTGTGGAGTTAATGCACAGCTTCTTTTATTGGCTTTTATTTAACCACCAGCAACTCTTTACTTGAGTGCTTGGTTTGTTTTTTGTTTTTTTCTTTTTAAAATTGCCAAGACTGGCAGGAAGCCTTGCAACAGCTGTGTGATCCTGTGAATAACGCCACAACTACAAACAGCACTATGGCAGAAGGCATTTTTTTCTCTGCTCAATGCATTACGAGCCATTTCCACCAATTCAAGAGTCTAATCTAATTTCCTTTAAACTCTCAAAGCATGAAACAGCTGTTGTGAAGTGTGCCACCACGTCAGTCATGATATGCAACAGTCAAAATACAAATATCTTACTGTGCAGGGATATCCAAATACCCTTCCACAATTATACACGCCTGAAAAAAGTTCCTGAATGCTCCTGCCTTCAAAGTCAGCAAGAAAGTTCCTTCAAAATGAGTTTATCAAACAATGTCGAATAAGAGGAATAGGTTAGGAAGGTAATCGAATGCCCTCTAGTGTTGATCCCAAGTACTGCAGTTAAGAGTTTACATAAGCTCGGTTAGGCTACTCTGCACATCAAACGTGGAGTACTTACCCACAAATGTGGCAAAGCCAAGTACCATTTTAGTCTCTTTATGGGTCTCAGCAGAAAAGAGAGGGAAGAATATGCTGAGGACATTTTGACATATTTCCACAAATATTCTTCAATAAACAGGGATGACAGAGTTAGAGTTATACAGTACTAACAAGCATATGTTTAGACGCACATGACTAAAGTTATGTCTTTCATTGTCACCAATGCCTTGTAGTCTAATGGTTTCATTTAATTTTAAGACAAATCTAAATATAAATTGTCAAAGTCGATAGCCTATTTACGAATTGATTTCCAAAACAAAACCACTAGCTTTCGGGTGAATCCCGCACGTGCTCAGTGTGTGCAAAGCTCTTCAGGGTTTGTCAGATTGTCATCATGAAAGGTGGCAACTCTGAAGAATATAAAAAAATATTCAATATTAGTTTAACACAGCACAATCACACGTGCTGTTTCACTGCTTTGATACTTTCAGTGATTTTATTTTTCTAAAATGTAGAAATAGTAATCCAAACTTGTGAGCGGCTCAGAGCAGTCATGGGGTTATAAGTGGCTGTAGCCAGCCTGAATTAGCACTGCATCTTCATCATCCTCTGCACTCTCTTCATCCCTTCGCAGGTCTAATGTTTATTTACACGTCATCTCCCCTGCACTTGCCAGTACAAGCTCAGATTTAAAACAGATCCTTCCGGAACCCATCGCCATAGTAACAAAATCTGTGCCAATTACAGCTCAAACACTTCCAAGCCAGGGGGAGGCTTTACAGTTAGTTATCCCCTAATCAAGATGGACTTTTAGCATATGAGTGTTCATTTGCCTGCGTCTCTGCACACGCACGTCGCCGGGAGCTCTCCTCTCCCTCAAGGGCATCTGGGCCGGGCGTGAGATCGGCGCGGTAATGAACGAGGTGTGGCTGGAGCACAGGCGCTCCAGACACTGTACATCACCGCTAATGGCTCCTGCCTTGATAGCAAACAGAATTAAGGGAGTATTAATTAGGCTCATTGACCGAACAAACTAGGGAGCCCTTGAGTCACTAAACTAACACGCTGTTCTGCGGCTCAGCGCTTACTGTGTACAGACACCGGAACCGATGCAGGACCCGAGCCAGAGTGGACCGGAGCCACGGTCTAGATGTACAAAGGGCAAGAGGTGGTATTGGGGATGGATGGGGGGGGGGGTACT
>JAOXYF010000016.1:11669502-11682170 GCA_028565775.1 Sternarchorhynchus goeldii
GGGGGAGGGGGAGGGGGAGGGGGAGGGGTTAAATTGCCACTTCACTCCACAAGCTTTCTACCAATTAAAGCCTGTGATTTCATGCAACCCGTCACAGATGGATCTTGGGACATTGGCGGTGCCCCTGCACCGTTCTGCAGTGCGTTTTACCCCAGAACCAATGCGAGTCTCAGAAAACTTCTCCCTCCGACCCTGATACTGCAAACCTCATGAAAAATCCAACAGGCGTAGCACATTAACAGAAATGCGTTAAATATTTGCAAAGCGTCGAGCGAAAATTCGCAGAATGGTCTCCCAGAATTAGCTAACCAGCGCTCAATATGCTTTTGAAACTCATTGGTATTCGCTGTCGGTCGGTCTTATTGTCAGTAGCTTTGCCCCCATCTTATTGCCTCGCATGAAATATTCCCCTTTTAAAGATTTAACAGTTTTCTAGCATGCACTGAATTTCATTCTGAACTATGTGATGCACTTGTATGACATATCTTAAAGAATAACCGCTCGTTTTTGACGTGTGCATGCTTACGTAATACCTCCTTTCTCTAGATAAGGATATACCGTTTCATTGACAAGACTTCCGAATGCAAAAGATTACCTGCAGTCCAGTAGCTGTCTGAAGCTGCTTACATTTCAAAGTCTCTGTGTAAGTGTCGTAAACAAACATACTTGTCGACGGCTAGGCGGTTTTACAGCCGCTTGATCTATAAACTTTTCCCGGGGGGAAAGCCGCTGAATCGCCATGGTTCATGTTATATAAACGTGACCTGTGCATTTTTGACCTTAATTGAGCATGGCACAAAAGTAAAGAAGAAAGCACAGTTTAAGATGACATATGCAATTTCCTCCTGTGTAATAGCTGAAAGTAATGCTAACTGCAAGACTGAATAATAACGACTGCTCGCACGAGGCAAATCGCTTGAGTTCAGGTGTTTTCTGCAGTGCATTCAAATACATGACGAGTCATCACGTAATGATTCATCAGGAAAACAAATCTGTTTATATTACCAAATACCCAGAGCTTTTGCTTTTCTTTGACAGACACCTTTGAAATTTTGGGCAAAGCTCGTTTCAAAACAGTTCGAGAGCACGAATCCTACCCTTCCTCTTGTGTATCAACAGTTAAAGGAGGTAGATGAAGCAGGTAACAGTTCTTTCCCTCACAAGGAATTAGATTCTCCTCTTTAATATGCCTGCCACTCTAAAGGCTGCAGGTCGCACAGCACATTAACCTTCCTTACTTTGTTTAGTTATTCGAACACAGTGTATCACTGCATGACATCAATACTAATGGCTTTGACTTCAAAACGGTGCCCAGCTACCCAGCACCCTGTGACTGGCTTTTCAAAACCCAACCATAAAGCAGAACTTCCCGCCCTGCCCGTGCCACAGGCAAACTGCTGCGGATCTGAACTCTCCCGTTTTATCCCGCACTCAAAAGCCTGACTCATAGATAATTAATACAAGCAGAGACCGACCGTCTCTGTGCAGGGTCAGCTGCCCGCCGCTCTCCTGTCCTCTTTCACGCCAGTTTTTGACCGTGCTCCTTAGGACATGAAGCAACGATTTTTCACTCCTCTTCCGTTATTCAGAAGCACACGCCCGCCATCGCACCGAACCCGCGCATATGACGTGACGCTCATCACCCTCGTGTCTCGCTACATGTCCCGGACCCGCTGAACCAATGGCAGGTGCTGGGAGGATGGAAATCCACCTTGGTTCTCCTCCGGTTCTCTTCTGAAACGTGAAATGATGTGGACGAAGAGGACACAGGGAAAACGTCTACGGATTCTCAGCCGCATAAACGGTCTTGGGGTCACTGGTGACGGGGCTCTGTGTGTTTTGTTGAGACAGACTGCAAGGGTTTTTTTTGCGCGCCTGTCTGTCGGCAACACGCACTGAGCTATGAATCATTCGTGAATCTTTTGGGCTTAAAATGTTTCCCATGTCTTCGGCGATGAACAGCAGCTGACAGGAACCCTGTAAACATCCCTTACGTTAGACATGACTGCTGTGTGTCCATCCCGAAGGATGGGATCAGCTCGAAGTGCCCCTGCACACAGGGTCCGCACTACTCACCACATTCACTCCAATTACTCCGTCCCCAGAGATTACAAAACGGACGAGATTTACACAGACAAATTAAGCTGCGAAGAAAGACTCTCAGCTGGAATCCATTATAATTACTCTTCCCCTCACCAAGCCGCACTGCTCAGGAAACATGCCATTCACCGTGGTTTATGCGGAGGACGTGGAAATTTCACAGGCCTTTAAGTGACTTTTCAAGTTTGTTGCGTATTTCAAGCACTGCCGGTTATTTTAGGCGGCTTGAATGCGGGTATAAATCGAGGGTGGTGGTGGTGAACCCAGCAGAGAGCGAACGCAGCAGAGAGCGAACGCAGCAGGGAGCATCGAAGCTCGTTCTAAACAACCACTTCTGCCACTCTTCGCTCCCACTCGGAACAGCGCAGCGAGCCAGGAACGTCACCATGTCACCAGGACCGTCACCATGTCATCAGGAACGTCACCATGTCATCAGGTCTAATTGATTTTTTTTTTTGATTTTCAAGTGACAGTTTGGAGTTCATTACACAAATATTTTGTCTGGAATCTTCCGCATCCTAAAAGGTCCCTGGTTTGGCCCACCGTTCTCTGAGACGGAGAGGATTCCCTTTACACCTGGGAATGTGCTGGACGCTCCGCACGATGACTGCACGAATGTGCACGTGCGCTCCCGAGAGCATGTGAGCGTTTTGAGAATTAATGAGAACATCTGTGCTCGAGCGCGTCGGCGTTGGCAACCTGCATCATATGGAACCGCGTTCAGGTGGGCGAGTGGCAGAGTGCCACTGAAAGCCAGGCCCACGCAGCACACAGGGACGCTCCGCGCGCTTAACAAAGATTAACGTGAGCGCCACGCTGCCACTCTCAGCCAGCACACGGGGCTGCTGTGAAAGAACATTCTGCGAGATGAATATGTGGCCACGCAGGCCGGCGTGGCTGATAAAGCTCGGAGATGGGGAGGATCAGGCTGGAACGCCGAAAGCTGAGAGCGCTTACATGCCACTGCTTTTCTCTCCGGAGGAGAGGCAGCGTTGGTGGAACGACAGCACCCCCTACTGGAGCGTTTCCTCTCTCCCACACGCTCCGAACTAAAACTCGAGGCGGTTTGAATGGACAGACTTTATTGCTCTGAACAGGGAATCAGAAAAGCACTCTAGTTGTGGGTTATTTTCTTCCGATATGCTTCACTCACACCGAACAGTGTGCAGTTTTCATAGGAGATCAAAGGGTCTCCTCCTGTTTGGAAGCTGCTGCCAAGGAGGGGAGCCAGGGACCAGGGAGGAGGTGCCAGGGACCACTCCCTCCCTACTGCAGTCTCATCTCCCTTATCGAACAGAGCGTAAGTCTCCAGGAGGGGCTACAGTGCTAATTGTCTTGTCCTCTCTCACCAGGAGGCCAAACGACCGAGATGTGATATGGCTTCAACTCCTCCTCGGACACAAAACCAGGGGCGTGGCTCATGAGGTCATGACCTCTGAAGGACTTGGGGAAGGCGATGACATCCCTGATGCTGGGAGAGCCCACGATGATGGACATCAGACGGTCCAGCCCTGGAGAGCAGAAGCAGAAACACACTCACTGTTTATGGCTGCATTTCAGTATCGCTTACAGATTTGTTTGTCAGGCCACAGAAAAAGAGCTGCAGTATGATTTTTAGTTTGATTCTTTTACAGAGGGCACGCTTGTAAGCTGAAGTGCACACATGCACAATTTCACTCCAAGCTCAGGTCCTCGAACAGTCACAGTCCTGCCAAGTAATCTCAGACAGACAATCAGTTTTAGCTGGGAGCATGACCAAAGCTGGCTGATGTGACGAGATCACTTCGGAGAGTCTTTCAGTCACGGTGGCCCTGTTGTGACCTTATTCCCCTCTCTCTCCCCCTCCACCCCTCTCTCCCTCCACCCCTCTCTCCCTCCACCCATCCCTCTCTCTCCCTCCACCCTTCCCTCTAGACTGATGGATGTGCAGAGCAGGAGAGGAGCAGGTGACGGAGCGAGCGTACCTAATGCGATGCCACCATGAGGAGGGGCTCCAGAGTCCAGAGCCTCCAGCAAATGTGTGAGGAGAGACACGTCCTCCTGTAATACAGGGCACAGCGTTCAGTCCAAGGGGAGGTTCAGGGGGGAGTCATGCACACAAAAACCCTTTCTGACGAGCCATTCAGAGTGCCTTGAGGAAGCACTCCAAGAGAAGCGCCATCTCACTGCCGTGGTGGATCAGAACCGCACAGTGCCAAGGGCCCACTTTAACGAGAACGTGAGAGCAGGTTTGCCAGACTACAAAGCACCATGCAGACCCACACACACACACACACACAAATAAATAAATAACACACTTAGACTTTACGCTCGTTCTGCCCAGCTGCCGGCAGCTAAACCCAGTTTAAGCCTTAAATATAGCCTAGCAGGTTACCACGGCGACAGAGCTGCGAGCTAACGAAAGAGAGCAGGAGTGTTAAGTGAGGCGAGCGCTCGTGATGGACTGCAGGAACGTGCTGGAAGCCCAGCGCCCCGAGACCCAGCCCACGCTCCGGGGAGCAGCGTTTCTGACTCGTGTTACTTTACTTTAAGGATGTTCTCCAGGACGTAGAGCTGCTGGGCGGAGCTGTGTATGCGGATGGAGCCGCCGCCCACCTCGCAGCCGTTCAGGACAAGGTCGTAGTGCTGCCCGCGCACCTGGGGGGAGGAGCGACAAAGTGGGAGGTGCTTCAAGATCTGTAAACCCTATAAGAACTCTACAAGAAACCATTTAGAAGACATGGTGCAGCTAACATGCACTTTTCATAACATTATTATAGTATCTGTAGGTATAATAGATCTGTATGCATCAAACAACATTATATGTGAAAGGGGTTATATTTGATGTGATAGAAAGGCATATACAGAGGATATAATCAAATTCTATAAAAACCAACAGATGTGAGGTGGTGATCATATATGTATTTACTGGCTCTAGTGTTATTGACAGTATCTGTGGAGTTTGTCCTGGTGGCAGGACTACAGGGTACAAGGCGGAGGGTGGTGACGGTTGTGGAGATGATGGTCCTGGAGAACACAGACCTTGTCTGGCTCAGTGTAAAGCAGGCTGATGTCCTGCGGGACCGGGGCAGTGAAGGGGTGGTGGGCAGACTCCAGTTGCCCTGGGGCATCTTCTTTGGGCAAAAAGAGGGGGAAGTCCACCACCCAGAGGAAGTGGAAGACGGAAGGGTCACGCACGTGCACACCACGACCCTCCAGCAGCTCTGCACACTGCAGCCTCAGTTTCCCCAACAGGGGGCGCTGTGAGAAGGAAGGAAAAGTAGCAGGATGTCAATGGCGTGAGCTACAACTGGTCACACCTCGCTCCACGACTTTAACACTGTTCCTGGGAAAATATGCCTTCATGCCGAGTCTCATTTAATACACCTGGTCCTGGTAATCAGTACCTTCTCAAGCAGGAAGTGACCTTGGCAGATCTAGCTTAGCCACCATCGCTATAAGGCTTAATCTGACAAAAACAGAAGTGACAACTGACATGTTGCTCACCACGTTAAGTAATACTGCCTTCTCCTGCGTTAGTGCCAGCAAGCCATTTACATTGACCTGGAAAATATTTCTACTGGAACACCCCCAGTACAAACAGCTTTGCTGATATCTACCTCTCCTTTGACATGTGTTATTACTGATTGCTGTCATGATGCCACTTTAGCGAATTTGTGAATTGGACTTTTAATAATCACTGATACTGATTCTGTTTACACAGTGAGAGTGTGTTGTAGAAACAGCCTGCCAGGAATGCATTTGGAAAATGCCATTATAAATGCCTGCCCTTCAAAACAAAGCATAAAGTCATATGATACAGACACCGCCTGGCACATACAAGCCGTCAAATGTGATTTCCAAAAACACAAACATTTATTGGTGTGGCTTGAAAAAGAAAAAAAACAAAAAACTATATATGTGAAAACAGCAGACAAACTGCTCACTGGCTTGCCAGAGCCTGGCCTTGCTCGCAGACATTAACATTCGCTCCACTGCCTCAGTTCACAGAGTTTGCCACCGATGCCCGGCTGTCTCGCGGACCTGGGTTCTGCCACCACACGGTTGGCTCGTCTCCCCGGCGCCAAGCACGCCATCTGCACCGCCCGCGGTTCCGGGAGGTGTGTGGGTGGGGAGGTGGGGTGGGGAGGAGAGGCGTGCATGTGCCATTTCCAAAGCAGTGGGGCCGACACAGTGCTGTCAGCCGTCGTTGGTGGGCGTGTTTTTGGAATGACGGACAGGTAGTTGTGGGTAATAAGGCTGTTAAGCAGAAATAGGGGGAGCAGAGACCAAGCCGTCCGAGCAGTTAGACTCCCAGCTTCCTGTTCCAAGATGCCGCATCAGACTGGCACGTAAATCTTAAGCAGGGTCCTTCGTTCGGAAGTTATTCCTGAAGTTGTGGGTCTCAGTGGGGGCCTTCCGCACCTGTGAAAACGCCTGCCAGCAAGTCTCTTTTATGCCATAAAAAAGAAATCTGTTGAGTGAAAGTCCTCTTTAAATCAGTTTATAGTAGCACTTTAGAATAAGCATTATTATTAAAATATTTTCTGTCTCCTAATTAGCAGTTTGCATTTGTAGTTAAGCAGCTACACTTCCAGACTACATGTTTCTTTGACACCTGAGGAAAGTAAATGACAGAGTAGCTGAATATGCGTGCGTGCGTGTGTGTGGCGCGTCAGTCGGGCGGTACACACCACCCGCTCGCGGGCTCCTGCGGCGAGGAGCAGCATGTCTCCAGCGTTGGCGTGGGTCGCACGCAGCAGCTGGTGACGGGTTGTGGGCATCAGCAGGCGGCCCAGAGGAGACCTGAGAGAACCGTCCTCTCTCACCAGCATGGCGTCCACCTCCTACACAGCACAGGGCAGGGACACAGTCATCAAACACAGCAGAGACACCAGACACAGCAGAGACACCAGACACAGCAGAGACACCAGACACAGCAGAGACACCAGACAGCAGTACTTTCACTCTGAGTGGAATGAGTCAGAGACCAAAGCAACACTCATATAAAACCATTACATGTACATTCAACATAATAGCTAAAGGCCCATAGATGATACAACATGTATCATCTCAGTCAGATGACTACATGTAGTGTGCAAGTTATGTTCAACCAAAATCTTAACATGGGTACAAAATGTGGCTGGAAAATACGAAAACATAGATCTTCTCACTAATCTCTTACTACTTAATTTTTTAGGCAAGTGTGTTGATTTTAATAACATGGCTGCCATGAGCCTCTGAAATGAAATCAGACAGTGAGAAACGTACTTCAGACAGAACCGCCAGGGGTTACGCACGAGGAAGATGAAACGGACCAGAGTCCCTCAGCAGAGCCCATCGTCATGGGCAACCCCGCCACATCATGTAGCAAATACGCACTTAAGACCTCTGCATTTAACAGCGCTTTATGTACTCGTGAGGAGCGGTTTAACAAGCCGTCTTCTCTGGGGTTTCCAAGAAAAGGATAAAATATGCCAGTAAACATTGCACTGGGAGTATTCAGATTACAATAGCATCTGGCTAGGGTCTTGGATCTACTGCCAACTTGGTACACATAATATACCAATAACACCGTGTTGTTCTGAGAGGTTTACTGTCACCCACCCCACGCACTTGGTAAAAATAGAATCTGTTATACACCTACTCAAGTCTGAATCACTATTAAGAAAATACTGCTTAGTTCAGTGTTGAAGAGGCCTTATTATGAGGGTTAGAAAGACATTCCAGAATCCGAGGATTCTGGAACCAAGAGGAACCAAGGCAGGTCACACTTCGAGCCATGGATCATGGAACATGGTGTAATTAAGAGATTACTGCATATGAAAACCTCCCAACGCTCTGGCCAAGAGGAAAGCACTGCATTAGACGTGGCCAGCTGTGGACTCACCGGAGCGAACCCTAAAGTGCTTCAGTGAAAGCAGAAGACTTGAGGTGCTGGACCAGGCAGATAAGATAAGGCCTGAGACCAAGGTGAATCTTCAAGACCCCTCTCTGACAACCCCACCCCACCCCATCATTACAATCTCATTACCAAGAGACTCTTATAAAAGGGGAGAAACCATTATCACCCATTTATTAATTATTCATCGAAATAGGCAAAATCGCCATGGACTACAAATTACTCAAGCACATTGGTCATTTGCGTGTTTCATTTTTGTGTGTTTGTGTGGAACAGAGGGACAGAAAAAGTGCGAATATACGATTCCCTTTCTAGGCCGGCAGTATCCGTGGAGACGTAGCCCTCTAGTGTGGTCTGCCTTTGCTTCAGGGTAAGTATGCAACTCCTGACGCTTCCACCATGCTATCATCCTGCCTTATGGATTACCTTTCGGATAAATATTTCATGAGGGCTGTCTGTTTCTCTGCCGCTGTGTGCATCTTAAGTGCTGGTGATGCTGCTGTAACTGAGAGGGAGAGGGAGAGATATGAAGGCACAGAAAGACGGCAGGAGAGAGTGAAGGACGGACATGGACGGATAGAGAAAGAGAGGAAGAGCCGGAGTGAGGGAGAGAGAGAGAGAGAGAGAGGGAGAGAGAGAGAGAGAGAGAGGGTGAGCAAGCTTGCCTGGTTGAACTCCGTCTTGGCCGTTTGTTTCAGTGACTCTACGTCTTTGCCCTTCAAGTGTTTCTGAAGATGTAAACACAACATGCAAATCAGCCTCATTGAACGCTCGTGCGTTATGTTCAGATTTCGTCACGTTTAAAAAATGCACGATGTATGCAAATATATGTGCACAGCCCAACAAAATTAATTTACAATGGCACTTAACTATACAAATGTCCTTGAGCGAGAGATAAAAAGTGTTTACAATGGTGCTGTAAAAATGCATTGATGTTTACATGACTTTAAAAAATTAATACATTCAATTCTATTTTTAGTGAAATATATTACATTAAAGTAATAAACTTTTAATATCTAATAGACAGATAATAGATAATATTATAGACGAATGAGAACGTATAATTAAATAAACATTTTTCAAGCCTATCGAAAAGGAGACCAAGGGAATAATCTCTGACAGAAACTGATACATCCACATCACTCTCCTTCCTTCATTCTAGACCTTTCAGTTCAGGAACAGTTCAGTGTCTTCTGACACCCCAACCATCAGTACCAGCTTTCAGGACCACTGCTAAGCGGGAGGCAGGGCTGCACCGACAGCTTCGCATAGAGGATGACTCAGTGTTTGAGGAGAGGGGGGAGAGAGATAGAAAGAGAGAGAGAGAGAGAGGGCACAGGCCTGTTATCTTCCACTTACAGATCCTTCTGGAACACAGATGGCCTGGACACAGCCGCCTGGTTGGACGACGGATTCCCTCATCAAGCCAATCTGTGTGTCCTGGAATATCTCTGTGACATCCGTGAGCTACAAGAACGAGAGCAGGCTCGTCAGTCAGCAAACTTGCACCGCTGTGACGCTTCCGAACATTCGTCAGACACAAAGGGAAGGCATCTGTTCATTTGTTCACCATCGTTTGCCTGTGCAGTTCACAAGAGCAAAGTAATGCAGCATCTACTGCGGCCTTTTGCAGTACTGAGATCAGCTGAGTGGGATGAGAAGTCAGAATAATACAGACCCAGATTTTAACCCTGTCCCATGAAAGATTCATCAGTGTGTTTTTAAAGGCAGATCAGGAGCATGGTCTTGCAGAGCTGCTATATACTGCAGTGTTTAGGGCATGTGGTGCATTCCTCTGGTCCGTTTACCTTCATTCCAAACCTGGTGTCGGGTTTGTCCACACCGTACTCCTGCATGGCCTGTTCGTACGTCATGCGGAGGAAGGGGGCGCTGATGAGTCCTTTCTCTTCAGGCCAGGAGTACTGCAGCAAACCCTCAACCAGAGCCATAATCCCAGCCTGCTCCACGAACGACATCTCGATGTCCACCTGTATGGGCACAAAGGAAGGCATCAGGGCGGAGCCTGGGCGGAGCCAGGGCGGAGCCTGGGCGGAGCCAGGGCGGAGCCTGGGCGGAGCTTGGGCGGAGCCAGGGCGGCCTGACAGGAGATCCAGCATGATCCTGGAGAGGGTTACGGGATGAGCTCGTATCTTCATACACTCGCCCTCGAGTGTAACGATGCTGCAACACCTGCAGCACTGGTGTGGACGAAGCGGCGGGTGGTGCAGTTATGTTACAAACCAAAGAATCAACCCAAAACTGGGGGAAAGGAGGGGAAAAAAAAAAATCACAGTGCATCAAATTCATAAGATTAAAACAATTCAGACAAGCTAGTGTTTGTACGGACAGAGGGCATCGATGCACAACTTTAGATTCACTTTGCCACAATGAGTCGTGCGTTGCAAAAGTCCCTAGTGCACACGACTGGCAGTGCCCATTTCTGCCAACACCTCGGACACTCCCTCTTTCTCATTATAAAGACCACACCAGGGTGTCCAGAGACATAGATGGACAGCCTGGTGACGGTCAGCAAGGTTTTGGACAGCATCCAGGCCAAACTCACGCACAGTTCACAGTGAATGTATTTCAGTTCCTCCTTTCCTGTGTGAACAAGGCCACTTTACCTGTGTGAACTCAGGCTGCCTGTCAGGTTTGGAGCCTTCATCTCTATAGCAACGAGCTATCTGAAAGTAGCTGAGATTACAGCAAACACAGACACAAAACATGTTAAACTACCGCAACCTCTTTAATTAAGTCTGTAAATACAAAAACAACGCGCTTCATATATTTAAAAAAAACAAACCACGCCATGAACAGCACGTTTGCTACAACATGAACGCTAAAGTGCTCAGGTTATTAGAAAATAGGCAGGACTGTTCTCACCGATCCACACCAGCCACCATGAGCAGCTGTTTGAACTGCTGCGGGCTCTGTGGCAGACAGTAAAACTTCCCAGCTTCTCCACACGGCACCACAAATTCTCTGGCCCCCTGAGAGACGGAGAGTGACAGCCGAACGTGCGTGTGCAGGCAGCGGCACACAGCACCACGGCAACGATAAACGAGAGGGGAATGGAATTTCTCCAGCGCCATAAAGGTAAACAAAAGAAAAGACCATCGCTGCATGAGTCATAATATAAAATCCAGGTCATAAACAGCTGTAAACTCATATTTTAAGAACTGGATGTATGTTTAGTATTCTTAACAAGATTCTAGTCTGATTAAATACAAGCATGAAGCTAAAGTTCTCCAAATCTTGCAGACAAATCAATTACACACATTATCTGTATTTTCAGAGTGAATCTGGATTCGAATGGGTGAGAAAAAACATACCCCAGGGGTCCGTTTAAACAGCGTTGGGGTCTCCACATCCACAAACCCTGAAGGAAAATCACAACGGTGTTACACACTGCATGCTACGAACGCAACGCTGCAGCAGGCAGGACGAGGCGGCTGTAGCTCGCTGTACCGTGTTGGTAGCAAAGGTACTCCCTCATCTTCATCACGAAGTGAGAACGTAGTCTCAGGTTGGCCTGCATCTGCGGCGTGCGGAGGTCCAGGTACCTGTACTGCATCCGCAGAGCTTCTGACTTCTGTCACCAGGGAAACGGAAACAGGCCCGCACGCTAAAGAAAATGGCTCACGTTGTGCATGTCCAAGGACAGTTAACCCAAGGAGCTCCAAACTTCTACAAACTACAAGTTTCCACAAGCTACACAGCAAGTTCAAAACTGCACGTGTTGTTTTTTCAGTAACCTTCCATGGCTGAAGTGTAGAGCCATTTCATAGTACAGTTTTATAACAGCAGGGTTTTTTTTTTTTTTACATTTGTTAGCCTCAGTTTGACCATTTTCTTCGTGTGCTGAATTTGACCTTTAATGAGGGCTATTAGTGGGACCTCTACCTGGGCCATGTATAAACAATATACACATACTATACATTATAGAAGAAAGCATGGACTAACCATAGCCCAATGAGAAAACTCTAAAAATGAATTCTCTGTAACAGTGTAAGGACATGAAAGAAATGTATAACGATGACCTGTGTCATGCACTCCTTTGTAATATACAGTGAAACTGTTAAACTTGCCTTGACAAAGTCTTTGATTTCAAAAGGCAGTTTCCGGCAGGTGTTCAGTACCTCCATGCTCTCAGCTAAAACTTCTATTTCTCCTGTAGACATGTTCTGAAATTCAGGAAAACACATATTACAGCCTCTTTCAAAAGAACTGTTCATGCAAAAAAAAGTGAATCCATGTATTATCTGTCTGATTAAAATATTTTGTTTTATTTCTGATCAGTCAAGTCATAACACACAACTAGAGCTGTTCTGCTGGAACTATGATTTGTTAGACACAAACTCTCCAATGGTTGTACAGAAACCACACTGTTAATGTCACACCACACAAATTTACTAAGGGTCAGTTTTGGCACTAATGCTGAGCAAGTTAGCTGTGTGTGTGTGTGTGTGTGGGTGGGTGTGGGTGTGTGTGTGTGTGCATGTTTGTTCAAGTTAGCTGTGTGTGTGTGTGTGTGCTTGTTTGTTCAAGTTAGCTGTGTGTGTGTGTGTGTGCTTGTTTGTTCAAGTTAGCTGTGTGTGTGTGTGTGTGCTTGTTTGTTCAAGTTAGCTGTGTGTGTGTGTGTGTGCTTGTTTGTTCAAGTTAGCTGTGTGTGTGTGTGTGTGCTTGT
>JAOXYF010000016.1:11682270-11692594 GCA_028565775.1 Sternarchorhynchus goeldii
GTTAGCTGTGTGTGTGTGTGTGTGTGTGTGTGCATGTTTGTTCAAGTTAGCTGTGTGTGTGTGCATGTTTGTTCAAGTTAGCTGTGTGTGTGTGTGTGTGTGTGTGTGCGCATGTTTGTTCAAGTTAGCTGTGTGTGTGTGTGTGTGCGCATGTTTGTTCAAGTTAGCTGTGTGTGTGTGTGCATGTTTGTTCAAGTTAGCTGTGTGTGTGTGTGCATGTTTGTTCAAGTTAGCTGTGTGTGCATGTTTGTCCATATCAGTCCAGTGAGACAGACCTTGTTCTCCTGGCCCTCAGGACGACGCCTGACCGTTCCTTTGATCATGAGGACCGATTCGACTGACAAACCACTGAATGTTTTCCTTAGTTCACGTTTGGACTAAAAAAAAAAACAAAACAAAAAAAAAACACAAGCAACCCAGGCTGAGACGCGAGCAACTTCACACACAGGAATCAGGTATCCAGTGTGACAGATTAGTTAATAGGACTGTAATGCTACCTCATCTTGTGGGATAAGAATTTGTACCAATCCACTGAAGTCTCTCAATATCACAAACAGATCCTGTCTGATGAATTCAAAAAAGAGAAAGAAAAATAATTAATTGGAATACTGCTAAATGCAATAAACTTTTACAGCACGCATGAACCATATCTTAAACAATAACAAAATCAAACCTCAAATACTGAACCCAGCCGCATAAAGTAACTTCCGCTCCTATGTGACTGGAACATAGACCCCCACAGGTGTGGCTTCGTATGGAAAAACTGTTGGGAACTTTAGAGAAGACATTAATAAATCAAATAAGAATAATTAATAACAGCTAGTCTAAGTGCTTTCAGTGGTGCAGTGACATTATGTCTGTATGTTCATTTTCAAAAGTTTTATGTTAAGTTACCTGAAGTGAAACAAGTGGCGTTACTGAAGGACCGACAGGACTGCATCAAAGGTGGGACAATCAATTTAGCCGAGTAAGTCCGATGTGCGGTTACAGGTAACGCTCTCCTGCTAAACGTTACGTGACGTATATATCTAAATGTATGGCGTGGCGCCCCCAAGAGCCACAATGTATATTTATTTGCCATTATACAAAATGCCTTTTTAAAAGGCTAGCTGTTCTCCAAAGCAAAAAAACCTTGAAATGTCTGACCAGTTGTCGAAGTCTAACACCTAGCTTGTTATTTCCTTAAAGACCGAGGTCTTCAGATATACTGCTGAATAATATATTGATAGACATCTAACTGACAAACTATAGCATAGCTAGGAAGTCTTAGTAGAGTCTAATATTTCACTATTGCCCGTCGCCCAGTGAGATGAGAGCTAGGAAGCTAGCTAGTCTACGCAATCACGGTCACCTTCTAATTTCACATTGCCTTTCAGTCACAGGTTTCTGAAGTCTTTTTTTCATATTCAGAAAACTCACGACATACAGTAGAAAGGTAAACAGAGACGTGCAACTCAGCTTTTTAATTGAACACCTATGGAGAGCCCAGAACTTTTAATTTCTATTTCTTGGAATATCCGCTTGCGCTGTAACATGTAATTCTCGGACACAACTAGTCGTACTCATATATAATCGATCGATAATCTTTACAAAAAGCAGCCATAGATGACAAAGTAAGACAGTCCATTATTTAAATTATCGAAAATATATCAGTAACTTAAAGTTTTATTTGAAATCTAATAATAGGCGGAAATTAATTCCAGTGTATTTTAAAACCATGTTTGATTAGTTGTCCTACCTCGATGCATGATGGGAAAGCGGGATGTTCAAATTCTCGCCTTCCTGGTTTAACTGTTGTTTGTCATGGAGGCTCGCGGCAGGTAGCTCGCTCACTCTTTTTCTTTATTCCATTTTGTTTACGACATAATAATAATGTGTAGCATATATCTGTAACTTTACATAAAATCTTTTATTTGTCTTTCCTTGAAAATCAAAATAACGATAGTTATGTTTCATTTTATTTGCATGGCGCGTCGCATTAATGTTAACTGGCTAGCTGATAGTTAAGTTACGTTGCAGCAATCTGGGTGTAGCGTGTTAATGGTTTAACATGATTTTAGGTTGTATGTTTTTCTAACTACTTGGTATCAACTGTTCAGGTTTAGATAATGATATCAATCAACACTATTTGTTTTTAGCCGGCTGGCTACTCTCTGTTACGTTGAAGTGTTATATAGCGAGATAGGGTATCCAGGCAAACTAGGATAGCATTATGGAGTATCCAGGATATGCGGACAAATAGCGCTTAAGATTAAACTTATGCGCTTTTACAGCGCAGCGACCTCCTCCGCGGACAGGCCGGTTAGACCAAGAAGCAAGAGTTACGGCAGAAGCTGCGTGGAGCCCCCGTCTCTGTTCTGGCAAACGCCAGGCCACATAACGGCCCTCGGGCACCGGACACCAACCGTCAGAGGGGCTGCCAAAGCATGCAATATTGCAGTAAGAGTATACAATTTACTTTCAGTTTTAGGTATTTGTTTATTTTTTGTACGCCCTGGTATTATTATGGCAAAGTGTCATCTGGTTTATAACCTTGTTCTCCATAGAATAAAGTTGACCTAGAGCAAGTTGCTGTGCTGGTCCAAAATGAGTGGAAGCTGTCCTACGTCACCCCCCTGTACCGATTTGAGTACACCCGAATGAAATTGTATTCCGGACACCTTGCGGCTTTCATCCTGGCAGAGAAACAGCAGGGTGTTGCAGTCGAAGTGGGGTTGGAGGCCGGTTTCAAGGTTACGATCTCTGTTATCTTGGGCATGGCGGAGAAAGAGGACGCAGAAACGGTTTTCATTCAGGTGAATCGTCGTCCGAAAATCCGGCAGGCCTTTCACTCGAACGTCTCATGCTCGCACTTATGTTCCAGCGTATCCAGCTGATTTTTCTTTTTTCCCTGCGATATATATTTCAGGTACATTCCAAACCCGTGTTTGCAGCAGACACTCCAAAGGTGGTGTGGCGTGGTTGGCTTACCTGCGTCAACGGTGACCCAGAGTACCTGAGATCACTACCCCCTGACTTCGTGAGCCTCCCGTTGTTCTGCAGCAATGGGTCTGAATACATCACGGCTCTCATCAAGTCCTGGTTCAGTCGGACGTTCGACTGTAACTTTGGCCCACTGGGTCTAAGTTCTACTACTCTAAACTGGCTGGCTGCCCTGTGGACTGGCTGTCACCCCACCTGCAATATTAGATACCTGAAGTTATCCTGGAGAATGCCCACACAGCCCACCTTGGATGTGGAATATACAGTCAACCCGCAGAACGCCTGGGACCTGTGGAACAGCATTCACATGGAGGATGGCGCCGAGGAAACTGTCAGTGCTGAGGAAGTCCAGCGTTTCATGGCTGGGCTGGAGACCCATTTCTTCAGACATTTTAAGATCTACCTATCAGCTGGGTCGCTTGTTAGAGTGACCACTGCCATTGGTTCAGCACACCAGGAAGGGAAAATCAAGGTACACGTCATCTGTTGTCGCATCAGTAACACTTGGGTTTGTCAGAAGGGATTAAAGATGGTTGGGGAGGATAAAAACTGAATTAACTCTGGTTTTGATTGGCTCCTGTTTGAGAGGCTTGAATGTGGATTTTGGATTATTTGAATATAGACTTGGATTAAACTGTAGTTTCAGTGGTGATTCCTAATAGAAAGTCACTGTTTAGTCCTGGGTTTAGGACTAATGACCTAGGAAACCAGGCCTTAAGGATTAAAATGCTGCATCAACCCCATTGTCCCTTAAGTCAGTTTCTGGACAGAGCGCAGATTAAACCCAGTTATGGATTAATTTACAGTCAGTGATGATTTGCAGAAAATCTTAAAGATGAGTGTAGGTTCACGCTATTGGTAAAATTGAACTTTAGATCATCCTTTAAAGTTCCTGGAATCGTTCCAGATATCGCTGATGTTCTCTGTAGTTCTGGTACAATTTCAATTCTTCAAGACATTTGGTATTAAAATTCAGTGTTGTTCAGTATTGTTAACATGTTTGCAGTCTGTTAAATTGTGTTGCCCAGGCCTGCATGGGGCAGTACACCTGGGGTTAATGTCCTCACGGGAGAGCCAAAGGCACCACATTTACACCAGTATTTTCTCTTTCAGATTGGCAGCAGTGACTACATTACCACCTTACTGACACTGCTCACTGAGTGCGCCCTACTGAAAACGCCTGTGTAAGTTCTGTGTTGCATTGCTAGAAAGTTTTTTAAAGACTTTTTTTTTTACTTTCAGATGTGATTTCCTAAATGCATTTTTACTGTTTCATCTGTGACCTGAAAAATGGTTGTGTAAACACTTTATTCAAATTGTTACTCAAATGTAAATAAACATACTCTGCTTTTGTCAGTGTTCTAAACACAAAGGGCTGCAAATCTATAGTGGTTGTCTGGATTTTTCATTATAATTGTACTGAGTATATTTGAACTTCTACTCAGGGAAGTGTGGCAGTTGAGCCACAGGGGGGTGCTGTGGCACAGTTTTGCAATGTCATGCTTTGCACCTAAACTATAAAAGGGTGAAATGGTGTACGTTGTCTATGGTATAACTTCCATAAACAAAAACAAGCAGTTCAAAAGATCAAAATGCATCCTTTTTATTTAGTAAATCAACATTTAGATGCAAAGTTTGCAGGTCAGAACTGGACACTTCAAGCATCAGGAACGGCCTTGGGGCCATATCATCCAGTCTGGAAAATTATGGTAATTATGCATTTAATGACAGAACATCGTCGAAACGAGATGAGGTGCGCCTTTCTGACGCATCCTAAAATGTGAACGAGTATTTGAAATGCTGAAAACCTTCAGAAAAGATCTCAACGGCGCATGGGTCTGCGTAAGCGCCCCGTCACAGGCCCGGTCTGCTGGGGTGTAAGCGATATGGCCTGGAGGGAACCAGTGTGGGCGAGGGCGCCCCCTGTCTGCTACAGCTGTTACTGCAGGTTCTTCCAACCAGTAGAGCACAAGCGTGTGGGTTCAAATACAAGTGCAAAGCATCGGGCTATCCCACTAATCTTTGCTTTGCATTTAATCTGAACCAGCTTTCTTACAAAGGTGGCCATACTAGGGCCTAGACAGATAACATGCTGTTAACTGGCACAGCTGCCTTGCATTGGGAAGTGTGAAAGACCATTTTGCACAGTTTAAGACAACTGGTTAAAACACGGTTGGATTGTCCCGCCTCCGCCCCTCCCCCCAAACACGAAGGGGCAGCTGTTGCTGCTTTAGTCTGGAACTGGTTCCAACCAGGGAATTTATTCATCTAAAATAACCGAAAATGCAGGAGCATCTCCAGCATGATCCTGGAGAGGGTTATGAGATGAGCTCGTATCTTCATACACTCGCCCTCGAGTGTAACGATGCTGCAACACCTGCAGCACTGGTGTGGACGAAGCGGCGGGTGGTGCAGTTATGTTACAAACCAAAGAATCAACCCAAAACTGGGGGAAAGGAGGGGAAAAAAAAAAATCACAGTGCATCAAATTCATAAGATTAAAACAATTCAGACAAGCTAGTGTTTGTACGGACAGAGGGCATCGATGCACGACTTTAGATTCACTTTGCCACAATGAGTCGTGCGTTGCAAAAGTCCCTAGTGCACACGACTGGCAGTGCCCATCTCTTCAGAGTCCTTACACCCAACCCGCACCTGCCTTCACGGGCCCCGAGTCCTTATGTGACCTGCACCTTCCCTCTGAGCTGTTTCGTCTCTTGTGAATGGAAACTGGCCTTTAGTTATGGGGGCAGGTCCTGTGCTGAGAACCACGACCCGTAGCCCTGGGGATGAAACTTTGCCGATTGGCTCCATGCAAGAAGGTCTGACGTTTATCCTTGGCGTTGTGACCTCGGTGGCTGGAGATGCAATAGTCTTACATACAGTCTTTTTCGTTTTTACCTCTTGCACATGAATCAATGTCTCAATGAGAGGCACAAGCTATGTGAATGCATCTAGAGTGTGGCTTGAGCACAGGGGGTGGGGTATTACCATATATGCGATTCACAGTGAGTCATTTTAATTACCCCAACCCCCCCTCCCAGTCTCCTGTAGTTCATTCCGCCATAGAGCCTTGGAAAGAACAAACAAAAACTCTTTAGTTATTGGTCTCAGCTAGCAGTTATTCCATGTAATGCTGATCTACCATGACGACAAAATGGGTGGTTTAAACTAATCTAAAGTGACTTGCAATTCTGTCTCACAGAGAGTGTTGGTTCATTACCTCCATGTGTTGGCATCGGGGTCGTAGACTTCTATTGTTTTCAAGTAGGTAGTGCCATCAAATCCTCCCACTGCCATCAACTGGCCGTTCACGACAGCCAACCCCACCTAGGGGGCGAGACACAGACGGTTATCTGCTGCCCTGCCAACACCCCAAGCTCACGGGCACGTTCTGAGCCAACCGGGCACATACCCCGCTCCGCCTGGACGTCATGGCGACCACGGGCGACCACTGATTGGTCCGTGGGTTGTATCGCTCTGCGCTGCTGAGCTCGGTGGTATCGTCACGGCCTCCCACAGAGTAGATCATGTCCTGGTAGACTGCGCAGCCCAGGTGCTTACGTCGGGTGCCCATGGGCGCCACCGTGTGCCAGCGGTTCTCCTGAGGATTGTACCTCTCCACTGCAGACAGGGGGTGGTACAAATCAGCTCAGGCTCCCCCTGCCTTCACACAGCCTGATATCTCTGAACCAGTCACACAGCTGGTATAAAAAGCTGTGCCTGTTTTCCCAGTGTGTGTGTGTGTGTTTACTCTAATTGCATTAAGACATCGCCCACATGCTATAACCAGCACCGTAATTATTTCTCATTCATGGCACCTATAAAACAGCTTTCGAACATGGAGACAATTATTTTTTTTTTATAGCAAACAAGATTACACACATTCACTTTTTAAGGAAACTCAAATCATCATAAAAAATATCTCTCCCATTGCCAAGAATGTGCCAAGTTGAGTTTCTCTGCTCGTTTCTAAGACTTACGAGAGAGAAATGATTGCTGCACTATAGATTATTTTCCGGCATATAATAAACTAACGTGCTTCTCCGCTAGTGATAGGCGAGGGTTGAGACGGGGGCGTGCGTTCGAGGCGTACCGGTGTTTAACGGAGACGTCCCGTCCGAGCCTCCGACGGCGTACAGCAGCCCCCCCAGCACGGCCACAGCCACGCCCAGGCGCCGCGTGCTCATGGACGCCACCCGCGTCCACTTGTTCTCCTTTGGGTCGTATCTGTCCGACACACACCTGAGTTACTCCTCGGGCACAAACACTAACACCTGCACGGGTGAGGCTGGGCCAGTTAACACATCACTACACAACATCTGAAGGTCCAATACCATCGCACTGCTCTACCTTTCTACTATGTTGAGACATGAAACCCCATCCTGGCCACCCACTGCGTACAGGTAACCGCCCAGCACTGCCACACCCACGCTGGTCCTGCATGTACTGGTAGGGGCCACGTCACTGCTCCACTGGTTCGTCTTGGGGTCATACCTGCGGGTGACCATTGGAGGGCAGTAGTTAGTTCAGCATACAGCAAGATCATGAAGCTTGATGAGGGGATTGAGGTCATTTAAATTACCTCTAGGACTCTAGTAAAGATTACAACAGTGATTCCTCAGCCATTACACTGACACCTAGTGGTCTAGAAGTAAAGTGACTAAGCCTTTAATGTGTTCTTGGCAAATTCTTCCCTCACCTTACTTTCACCACCCCTCCCCACCGCCACCCCTCCCTCACCTCTCCACGCTGTTCAGGTAAGACGAGCCGTCATGGCCGCCGACAGCGTAGAGCAGATCGTCGAGGACACTGACCCCAACCCCACAGCGCCGTTTGCTCATGGATGCCACCATGCGCCACTCGTTGGTCTGAGGGTCGTACCGCTCCACGCTGGAGATGGCATCACCGCTGCACCATCCGCCTACTGAGGAGCACACACACACACACACACACGAAAAGATCACATACCAACGCTTAATTGTGGCGGCCCACCACAATATCAACACTGACCACCACATGCTGACTTGACCCTGTTTCTATACTGGTTTAAAATGGGTGAATCTTATGTCCACATAGAGCAGTGGACACTTGGTGCACCACATCAAAACAATCAACATGAAGGTGAGAGCAAAAACACAAAAAATACATAAAGTTCACAAAATGAAAATGATGCGTTCTAATAAACTCCAAGTTGATCTGTGAGCGCAGCACCATCAATCCCAACTCCTCAGTGAAGTTCTACGCGTGGCGTAATGTGGCGTACAGCCCCAGGTGAAAGATAAACCACCTACCAGCGAACAGGACCTCTCCACACCGGATGGGCTTCCGGGGCCGCGTGCGAGGCCCCTGCATTAGGGGGCGCTCCTGGGGCAGGAGGAGGTAATTCTTCGCCTCATCTACCAGGTCCCTGCAGAGGACAAGCAAAAGTCACACCCAGAGTGCACGCTCCGCTCCAGACCCTCCAGATGTGCGCTGCAGGGTGAGGGTGGGGAGTGTTGGAGGAAGCACGTACGCACCTGCACTCCTCGTCACTCTTGATCAGGGGGTCGGATCCCACCGTGCCCACCAGGAACTTGGGGCTCAGGAGCGGGAGACGGACATGCTGCAGTACCTGCTTACACGGAGGAACACGGACAGCCCCGCCGTCACACGGCTTGTGTCGGACCCGACGCCGAGCGCAAAGCTGAACCCTTAGCTCTCAATGCTTCTCTAATTCACAGCTGTCGAGCCTCTATTACATGCAGTTTGTTGACATCCAGCACATCTGGATGAACAAACAAACAAAAAAACAAACAAACATGGGAGGAATGGTGGTGCGCAAGGGACCTGCGGGAGCTGTGGCCGTCGCTCCTGGACCCCGTACTTCAGCCATGCCATGACGGCGCTGAACACCTGCTCCTCGCTGCGCACGTTCAGCTCGTCGCTCGAAATGATGTCGATCAGCTGATTGGCTGGGAGCAGCATGAACTCTTCACTCTCCATCACCTGGGGGGGAGGGGTTCAGTTAGTCCAGCTAACTTAAACAAGACTCGGCAAAGGAATTACAAATAATAAACAGCTTTTGAGGCCCAGTCCTTACAGATACGAGAGGCAGAGTTACATATATATTTGTATATGCTTAGATTACGCCCTTTCTGCAGTGTAACATCCATTATGTTTTTGCACTATAACTAATAAAAATGACATTTTTCTTCTTTACTCTTTTCTCTTTAACTGAAACAAATGACGCAGGCAAAAGGGCACAGAAGAGCCCCCAGGGCACGAAAATGGGAAGAGAAGAGCCCCCAGGGCACGAAAATGGGAAGAGAAGAGCCCCCAGGGCACGAAAATGGGAAGAGAAGAGCCCCCAGGGCACGTAATGGGAAGAGAAGAGCCCCCAGGGCACGTAATGGGTTTCTTTTCTAACGGTTGCCGAGAACAAAGTGAAGGCACCTGACTGGGAAAGGAGGGGATTCAAACTCCTTCCTCAGGACAAAAATAGCACAGCAGAGTCACCCACGAAACACGACACTAACGGAAAATGTGAGACGTATAATCCAGTTTATTACGAGAGCATGGCTAGGCTCAACTCTGTAGGCTCCACTCCCCAGAAAGGAGTCTTACCCTGATGAAAAGGAGTCACGTGAACCTTTAGCAGGAGCAATACAAAGGCTCGATTTCTAAGTTCTTCGCTAACAGTTATATAATGGCAACACAGCCAAGTACATTTTCTAACCTCCCGTACCCAATAAGAGAAAATAGTCTCTTATAATCACCAAGATTATTAACAAGGAACTGCAAGGGAGGAGAATGCAACAGCAAACAGGTTCAGGAGGGAGGGAGCGAGAGAGAGAAGGTGAGAGACGGTACATAAAGAAACAGTACTTAAAGGAATGTGCAACATGATGTGAAAAAATAACTGGACAGCACACTGCTCAGAAAGGAACTCCTTCCAGATGTCCTGCAGACCAGGGACTCGCTGCAGTGGCAGATCCCAGCAGAGGTGTCCGAGAAGGAGTGGCGTACCTCCTGGAAGTTGTGTTGGGTGAACTTGTCTGCGATGCGCAGCAGCTCTCGGCACGAGTGCGTGTCGGCGAAGGCACGTATGCCCAGGCAGTTGGAGGGGTCGAGCTGCCGCTTCAGAAACTCGCAGCAGGCCTCCTGGATCTCGGCCAGCTGCAGCAGACAGGCAGCCGGCAGAAGCGTCTGCACGTTGCCCTCCTCAACCGTCACCTGCGAGCCACCAAAACACCTGCCATTAGCCCCTCCCACAGCTCCAACGGCTGCCATTAGCCCCTCCCACAGCTCCAACGGCTGCCATTAGCCCCTCCCACAGCTCCAACGGCTGCCATTAGCCCCT
>JAOXYF010000016.1:11724928-11738885 GCA_028565775.1 Sternarchorhynchus goeldii
CGGGGGAGAGAGAGAGAGAGAGAGAGAGAGAGAGAGCACCATTTGACCTTATCCATCAGGCCTTTCTACTTTGTCGTATTTTGCTGTGGTTTTCCTCATGCATTACTCCCAAAACAAGCTGACAGAAAGGAAGAGTTATGGGAGAGCAGGTTTGGGGGGCTGGTGGTGTGGTTACTGGGTGGCAAATCTCCCTCACAGTTTTGGGGAATTGCCGTGTGCACTGGTCAGGTCTTTGAACATAGACCGTCGCCTCAGGAATCCCGTAACTTCTGTCCCGAACAAGCAGTGTGTGTTTTCTCTTCTCCTCCCTCTAGCTAGCACATGCACGCTCTCTGTTGAACTACCCATCAGACAGTTCTGTTTTCCACTGGTGCCTTTGCAACATGCGGTTTACCGCCCTCCCCACACACACGCACAATCACACACACACACACACACACAATCAAACATACAATCTTACACAGACATACACACATACACACGTCTATTTTTTGCACACCTCACTTATCTGTACATTTTTGGGCATTTTTATTTGGTTTCCACACTACCAAACTCCCAGTAAGCCCCCTGGATTCCGCTGTCCTGCTGATCCCCTGCACAGATGGGCTGTGTGAATCGTTAACCATCTTGGAGGCCCTAACACTCCCCCCTCCTGCTCTCTGTGTGGTCCCTAACTACTCTTGGATTCCATTCAACAATAAAGGCACCCCCTTTCCTCTGCCTGTGGGGGTGGGGGTGGTAAATACAGCTGAAGTTTACCCACCTGTTACACACACGTGCACATACACACACACACACACACACACGGAGTTGCTATATCACAAATTGAGTTTTAGTAGCTTCGTAATCTCGACCCCATGAGAGTAGCATTTGAGTTCCAGGACAATTCTGGGTTGACTTGGGTGTACTGTTATAACTGCTAAATCACTTTCCTCCTGTGATGAGCACTGATTTGTCCGAGCCTGTCTCTTTAAATGTCTCGGACAGCTGATGTGTTTAGGAGCTGTGTTTTTTTTGCTGAACTGCGTATGCTGCATGGTTCTGTGGTGGGCAGGGAAGAGGCGGTCCTTGCAGAGGTGATTGGCAGGTGCAGTCACAGCATTTGGCTGTTCATGTAAAGCAGACATGAAGTGCATGCCTCTCGAAGCAGGACTGCAGGCTTGCTGAAATGGGGCACTGTGCCTTTAAGAGGCAGGACCCATGTTACTAAAGTTTCTGCTTGCGTTGTTTCCCCCAATAGCCCATTGACAAAGCTGCTTGCCACTGAATGGGGAGTAAGTGGTTTGGTAACAAGGAGAGGTTAGTTCTCACACACACACACACACACACACACACACACACATTAACAAAAGTCTCATGGACAAAGAAAAGAGACTTTTAATGAATTGTGTGACCAATGTTTTCGAGTGTTTATGTCATGAATCTTTTGTTTAGTCATGGCAGTGGGAGTCTGGGCATTAATGTTCTGGATTAGTGAAGTGGCACATCCCAGAAAGGAGTCGGGGGTTCAGAAAACTCTCTTCCACTCCGTGAGTGTCCCAGTATGGCTGGCTGGGCCAGGCAATGGGGTAGTGCTGTCTGTTTGAGGGAGAACGGGGTAGTAACGGAGGTTCACACTGTCAGCTGTGTATTCAGGAGCATCTGCCCCTCTGCAGACACCCCTGCCCCCCACACATACCCTAAGGCTGTAACTGCCCCACACTCACCCCAACCCCCCCCACACCAATGTCGCTCTGACCACCTAGTTTTCTACATCCTCCCAGACCACCCGGGTGTTCGTGACTGTTTCCTCCAGAATTCCAGGATTCCAGGAAGCTCCAGAGCAATGAGAGCTGCTGAACACAGCATGTCTCAGGCATCACATGCCTTGTGTGCACTCGCTCTAAACACCACGGCCAACAGGGGGCATTTCCTTCCGCTGGGGGCATGCTTCTCCAGCTACTCTCTTCTTGATTTCATTTTCTGATTTTTTTTTATTTGCAAATGGGGTTTTGTGTTTTTATTTTTCCCATCTGCCTCAACAGATATCTGTTTTGGTGTTTAAAAGCTGAATTTTTAAAATTCATAGAAACCGAACTTAAAAATGGCCTTCTTCCGTTACAGAGTGCTGATGTCATAGCTAGAAGATTGGGAGTGTGTAAGCACAACTCCATTGTGAGGAGCAAGAAAAGCCCAGGGTGGGTGGAGTGGGTGATGTGGGTGGGTGGGTGGTAATAAAGTAGGTTGAAGGACTGGGGGTAGGGGAGAACCAGAAGAAGCGCCTTTATCTGCCCGACCTTTCAGTTTCCTACACTTGGATGTCAGCACCTTGTGAGTAGTAAGTTCTGTGGAGAATTTGTTGGGAGACTTGGAGCTGTTTCATCTGGGCTCTCGGGCCGTGGCTCTGGGGTGGCCACCATCTTGTTTTAATCATACAGCCACTCAGGAGAGAATGTGGGACTGTTTCTTTCTCCAAAGGAAGAATAAACAGCAATTAGTTATTGACGAGCAGCCCATGGTGGCTGGTCTGAAGAGCTCCGGCTGACTGTGCTGCTCGCACATGTGATCGTTTGAGTAATGGAGACCTCTCGGAAGGGTTGTGGGGAATTAAACAGTCATTAGTGGAATTCTGCGAAAATGTGTGTCCGACTGAAGGAACAGCGGGGCTTTTTAAACAGAGAGAGCTGTTTATGCACTCCTGCCTTCGTTTTTCTTTTCGTCTTGACACGGTTTTGGTGCGCTTGACAGACGTGGGCAACTCAGGCAAGCTGTGCAAACATTAGGCAAGTTGGGAAGAGGCGGGGAAGCAAGGGCTTCTGGGTAAGGCAGAGGCAGAGCCAGTGCCCTTCCCCACATGCTGACAGTGGGTACCACCTAGCGAACTCACCGAGGCCCTTCCCTCCGGAGGGAAGCACGTGGGCCGATCTGAGTTGTGAAGCTGTTATCTAAACAAGGGCTTGTGGTTGAGGGGGGATCCAGGTAAACGCAATAATTCATTAGAAAATACAGTGATCCAGTGGCTGCACTGGGAGAAAGAGCACTCTATGACGCATTATAAGAGGTGATCGGTCAGCCACGGGAGTCCAGCTACATAAATAAACTCAAAACAGCCCAGGTTCAGACCTCACCAGTCGAAAGACCAAACAAGGCCAGAGTCAACCTGGGTCACTTGAAAATGTTTATTTCAACCCCCACCCACCTCCACCCATGCCTCCACTGTCCACCGCAACCTGGCATCCCAGGACCACTGCTGAAGGACGACCTGGGGTCTGAATGCTGAACCGAACAAGCCTCCTTTCTCCCCAGTAGGTGGAGTGGGGGGAGCAGTCAAACACGGCTCTGCTTCACGGCTGGCGGCTCCCTCCCGCCACGTTTGGGAGCTTCTTGGGGTTTTTTTTTTTGTTTGTTTTTTTTTTCCTGAGCCCATCGTGTGTCAGGCTGCTGGCCTGAGCGAGCGCGGGAGTGTGAGAGCGTGTCGGATGGGAACGGCAACGCCGCGCTCTACTGTGTTAATCCACAGGGGAGCAGGACTGCGAGAGGCTCATGTGGTGTGGTGTAACGTTGCTGGAGCTCCACCTCGGCTTGTGAGGCCTTCTCAAAACCTCCTCCTCAGAGGCTCCTGCCCTCTCCTCTCTCCTTCTTTCATTCTTTCTCTTTTTTTCTTTCTTTCTTTCGTAGAACTTTTTAGACAATAAAGATTTCTTTCTTTGATCCTAACAGAAGCCTGAGGCACTGGTCAGTTTTTGGCAAAAAATTCTTTTACGTTTACTTCCCAGAAAACAGTTTTGCCCCTTTTTGTCAGAGAAAAGCAAGAGGAAAAAAAATTCTTGGAAGGGGGGGTGCTCTTGGGCTCGATAAATTCATTTCCAGTCTGAATGAAACCAGCAATGTGGAAAACTTTTGCTTTTCACCATGGGATGAATGTATGTTTCAACGACACATTAAGCTGCATTAGCAGCCACTCGAGTGCCTAATGCGCGCATTAGCATTAGCATAATTAGTACAGGCTAGCCCATACATATGCTAATGCCAGGTCCTAAAAGCTAGCACTGGTGGAAATTTATGTCAGTGCTCACAGAAGTATCAGATTTAACTAGATGGTAACAGAAGCTTGTTTTTTTTTAAATCCATTTTGATTTCTTTCTTTAATTTTATACAATAGATTTATTGTTGATTTAAAAAAATCAGTTAAATTAGCACTAACTTGTACTGGAAGAGCCACTTCTCTAGCACACTCAAGAGAATACACAGACACACAAGCACAGTGTTTCTATAGGTAAGGTACCAACAACCCCTCCCTTTTCTCAGGCATTGTTTCAGCTGCTGGGAAAAGTTTGACTCCATTTGCTTTTGTGAAACCCCCCCCCCTCCACTCACACTCTGCTCACACCGCACACCCCCTGTACCCTCTCTACACCCTAAACCCCCCCTCATTCCACGCCTCCTGAAACCCCCCTGTTTGTTGGGAAACATCTGAAAAGACTCGAAAAGCACGAGCGACAGAGCCACACAGTGCACATCCTTGCAGCTACGCCCTTGACTCCACCTGCGGGGGGGATTTTGGAGGGAGATGTGGGCGAGCGTCCCACGGTCCTTTGCCCGTGCTTCAGGGCCAGAACACAGACCCTCACCCAGCAATTCCTGCCTGAAACGAGACCACAGAGAACACCTCTAAAATCGGCCTGAGCAGAGAACAGCAGGCTCAGTGTGTGCTGGGAGCTGTATGGGTTTGTGTGTGTTTACACATTTGTGTGTTCGTGTGTGTGTGTGTGTGTGTGCGTGCATGTGTGACCAACTGTGTTTCAGTATTCTTGTTTTTCCTTGGGTGGCAGAAGCAGGTAAAAATGTCCTTCTGGGGGTGTGTGTTTCTCTCTTTCAGCACTCTTCTGGGTGTGTGTTTCTCAGCACTCTTGCTTGTGTGAGTGTGTGTCTTTCAACATTCTCCCTCGTGAGACTTCCTCCACACCAGCGTGACCCTTTTCACTGGTCTCCTAATCCCGCTAATCTGGCCCTCAACACTTTGAAGGTGGCCTGGTCTAATGGAGATTCAGCACCAGCTAATCCACAATACCGCACCGCTTGCAACTGTTGTGCATACACACACACACACACACACACACACACACACTGGTAGGAGTCTATTATTGTGATCCTCATTTAGATAGCTTGGGTTCATTATTTAGTCATTCTGAAATGTTTAATGACAGCCAAACAAATCATACGGCTGTTTATTTTCTGCTTATCGTCAAAAGTTGAACATTCCTACTGGAATATTTAAATGTTCTCCTGCGATGCAATTATTTAACAGTTGCTTAAGCAAGAAGCTCAATGTTTGTGTCATGGCCAGTGTTGCCCTATTAGGTGTCAGGATGTAGTACAGCGCAATCAGATGGGCAGGGCTTTGGGAATGATGGGAGGGGCTGGAGACCGGGTCCTGCAGAGGGGATGACACTGGGACAAAGGGGGTGGAGCTTGGAGAGGGGTGCTTTCTCTTCGTGGTTAATTACGTCACTGTCCAGGCTGCCTGATGAGAGGCACCAGCCTGTTGGCATGTCCTCTGGTAGGGCAGTGGAAGCGCTCTGCCTAAACCAAATTACCGCAGAGCAGCTTGGACCACCAAGGCCTGCAGTGGTGTGTATGAGTGCATATTTGGATGGTGCTTTGGTTTCGGTGTAAGGAGGTGGGGGTTGAGGGTTGGGGGTTGGGGAGGGGAGTTAAGAATGAGGTTAGTTTGTTTTCCTTCCATGTTGGGGAACAGTGGTCAGACCCTCCTGGTGGATAATTGTCCCATGATGGTGATGTCACCCCCAGGGCTGTGAAAAACCAGGACAGACAAAGGAGGAGCTGAAAGAGAGAGACGTTGGGGGGGGGGGCGTGTAGACGGGCTGTAGGGGGTGGTGGGGAGAAAGAGCCTTTATGACCTCCCAACAGATTCTACTCTAATCTTACATGCTTGTATATTTCAAACTTTCTTCGCTGCGTACCAATCATGTGTACAGTTCTCCCTTGCGTATAAACTGGTTTGCAGTAAGAGGATCGGTCCACCCTGTCTCGATGAGGCATGGTTTTCCGGTGTGCCCAATGTAGCATAAGAGCGCTCCGAAACCCCCCAGTCAGACAATGTCTTTCCCAGCTCCTCTGCTTCCTCTGCTTGCTTCCTTCTGCCACTGCCTCTATGGCTTTGAAAGTATTTGTGTGCCTGTCCCTTTAAGCACCAGCAGTGCTGAGCTGGGAGAGAGAGAGAGAGAGAGAGAGAGAGAGAGGAGCAGAGCTCCCATCTGGAGAGTGACTGAGCTCAGCACACACTCACTCCTCTAGTTGGGTGGTCCAGATGGGTGGAACCAGACACAAATAGCTATAATTTACTTCAGGAGCCCCTGTAATTACAGGCCCAAGGACTGCAGCTCGATTCCTGCAGATGCCTGAACGCATTAAATATGAACATGGCGTAAGAGAAGTGAAAAGAGAAGGGGTGGGGTGGGTGGGGGCGGGTGGGGGCAGTCAAGTGGGCGTTTGTATTTTTGCAAATGGATCTGTCCTTGGGATGTAGTGTGTCAGTTGTTTGAAGTAATGTGTTTACATAGCCTAGCTGCAGGAGATGTGTGTGTACGTGTGTGTGTGCGTGTGTGTGTGTGCGGATGGTGGTGCAGGAGAAGGGTGTGTGTGTCGTGGGGGGGTAAGGGTGTGTGTGTGTGTGTGTGTGTGTGTGTGTGTGTGTAGCTGCACCCTCACTGAACAGGAGATTGACTGTTTGTGTGCATTTGGCCAATTTGTTTGCAGTGATGCAGGATAATTTCATCTGTTATTAGGAGTGTGCGCACACACAGCGTTTTATACACACACACACACACACACACACACATAGATTAAAGAAGGGTTCTTAATCCCAAACACAGTCATGGAGGCAGTGTGAGGCGTCTGTGCCAGACTGGGAGATGGTGATGCATCAGTCTGTGGTTCCCTGCAGGTCTGTCCCACCCTGAGCCATGACTGGGGGGGGTTTGCGGGCTCTGATCCCACACACACACACAATCACACACACACACACTACCACCACCTGCGGTAATTAGGGGGTTGGACTCTGGAGTTCCTGCAGGTTCCTTTGATGCCTTTCAGCACAGTTCTGCATACCACACCAACCGTGTTTCATCCCAAACCCAAGCACACACACACACAAACACGCGTACAAATATGCCCGCACACATACACACAATACACTTCCTGACCCTTTAGTGGTTCAGCTCTGATCGCAGGCAACCGCTTTCAAATGTGGAATGATACCTGGTTGGTCTGGCAACTAGGATTTTCACACATGGGATGGGAATACATTTACATTTACATTTATGGCATTTGGCAGACGCTCTTATCCAGAGCGACTTACAAAAGTTCTGAGGGATACTTGGAATATCTAGGGTAGCTCAGATAGGCCCGGAATATGGGATGCAAATATATGAATGCTAACTTAGATAACAGGGAATAAAAGGCTAATACTCACCAATTAGTATGATGTACATAAGCTAATGCTGCAGCTTCAGTGCTCCATGCATCCGTATCCATGGTGGCGTTCCTGTCCAGATGCACGTGTGGCTGGCGTAGGCTGAGACTGTGAGCGACGGGGTTGGCCCGCATCCTCGCTGCCTCGGTTCTCCCTGCGAGATCGCCGTGGCGACGGGGTTGGCCCAGAGCTGGACCTGAGCCAGGCTGTGTGTTCTAGCAACCGCGCCTCCGGAAGCATTTAGAGGAGAACCTTCCGGAAGCATTTACAGGAGAACACTCCAAAGCCCAACTCTGGTTCTCTCACTGCGTTCCAAAGGTCCTCCCGTGACCCCCGACAGTGTTTTCTGGACCTTGGTGAGATACTGCAGGATTTAGAAGGGCCTGAGTGTGGCTGAGAGAGTAAACATTCCAGACAGCAGAGTGCTAGCTGGAAATAAGAGGAAACAGGAATAAAACAGTGATCAAATGTGTTCCTGTTTTCCTTATTACTATAATTATGAATGAGACTAATTACTTTTTATCTTGTTTCTCTCTCTCTCTCTCTCTCTCTCTCTCTCTCTCTCTCTCTCAGCTGGCAGTAGGGTGAGCAGAGAACTCCGTTACACAAAAGAGAAGCTAGGAGAAGAGACAGTGTTCACTTCACAGATGCTTATACAGACACCGAAACAGGAAGGAACCAATATTCTTACCCAGGATGCTTTGCTGCTTCATCTGGAGGCAGCTCTGGCAGCAAGCAAGGTCCAGGTGTCACTTTATGGAAAGTGAGTCTGTCCTTCATAACTTCTCCAAGAACCACTCCTGCTCCAACAACCATGTCTGCTAATGTTTGAATAAATTCTTCCCGTAGATCTTGGGACCTTAACAAAATCTGTTTCAAATCGGGAGTCCCAATTATAGAAAACGTCATGATCGAGAGAGTAAGCTGCTTCATTTATATTACCTGTTTTCTTTACTTTGGAATATGACACATGAGGTTTATGTAACTCATGTACTGCTAAATATTAGTTTAACAGAAATTGCTTCTGTCTTCTGTAGATGATTGACAAGCTATTCCCCTGCATGATTGTGACCCCTCTGGATTGTTTCTGGGAAGGTGCCAAACTGCAGGGAGGCTCTGCCTACTTACCGTAAGTTCATACACACACATACACACACACACATGTTCACACAGACACACACACACACACACACACACACACCTCAGAATCAGCAAAGCGAGGCTGAATTTGACCACAGTACATGGTGAGGAAGCTCAAGATGACCTCTGGTTGACCTCTTTGGATGTAACATGTGACCTCTCCATATGAAACACGTGCTCCTTTAACAAGTGCTTCCCCCCAACAAACACAACACTGTCAGCAACAGACTCCAACAAGCTCGGAGCAGAAAGCCCCATTTAGGTAGTTGATGAGCTCGGGCTGGGTTGATGGGGGGTGGAGGGGCGGAGCTTACTGTGTTCTCCTCCCTCCCACTTCTTCCATGTGCCCCACCCACGCAAGCCAGTCAGAGGAAGCCCTCGTGCTCAGGGAGGACGAGGGGCTCTTGGGTGGAGGGGGGAGGGGCTGGCCAGCGGGGCCTTTGGACCAGACAATGGTAGACATTCTTCAAGTTTACGACTGGGTGTCCATCAGCGAGGGGCCGTGGACGGGCACTTGCTTTGTCTGTAGCGGGTAACACTGCACATTCTCATGGTAATCACACGGGTTCTGAGCTGCACGTCGTCCAACAAATAAAATGGGCGTTTTTGAAGCAGCGGATCCATGGAGAGGAAGAGGAGGGAAATGAGAGCAAGGAATAAACAGCTCAGTTTCTACCCCACAGTTTTTACCCCACCTGTTTACCCCACCTGTTTACCCACTCCTTCATGCCGAGGGGGGGGGTGTTTTATTTAAGTGCATTTATGTATTCTTTTTTGTTAGTCTGTTTTGGCATTTTAAAAATTGGATTGGGCTTGCATCTTTGTAGCTGCCTGCAGGAGTTTGCAGTGAAGAAGGTTGTAGTAGCTGGAGAAGGTTGTAGTAGCTGGAGAGGGTTGTAGTAGCTGGAGAGGGTTGTAGTAGCTGGAGAGGGTTGTAGTAGATGGAGAGGGTTGTAGTAGATGGAGAGGGTTGTAATTGCCGCCTCGTCGGTTGCCCTGGTGCAGGATTGACTAGAGTGACTAGACATGAATCTGCATGTCCTACCATTGTTTGTGTTTTAGTGGATGTTCAGGGAACTTTTCTCTGCAAACCTGTCATTTTCTGCATCCCCTGCTCTCTCAACGAGTGTGTAAGGGACTAGGGGTTAGGGACTAGGGGTTAACGGTCGCCGGGCCGCTGGGTGTTTTCCAGCTCTCACTTCAGTTCATTTGAAGATTTTTTGAAAGTGGACAGAGAGATGGAATGAAAGGGAAGGAGAATGAGAGTGTGAGAGAGTGAGTGTGAGAGAGTGAGTGTGAGAGAGTGAGGGAGAAAACATGACAGAACAAAGAGCAACAATCTATAGAAAAACAAAGGGGCCCATGCCAGTTCACTCAAGCAGAAAGCTGAAGATAAAAGAGGCTGTGGAGAAGCTGAAGGAGGTGCACCCCGCATGCAGCAGTCAGGGCCCTGGACGAGCAGCTTTATCTCAGCCTCCTCATCAGAAGTTCTGGAGGATGCCTGGGCCTTGAGTTAGGACCCCATACCCTCTCTCTTATAGAGCGGGATGACTGTCTAGAAACCACAGCCAAGAGGCGTTGAGAGTATCTCCTTAGTTCTCGCTTCTCCTGGTGGATGAAGGTTCTGATAGGAAAGGAAAAAAAACCTTTATGTGTACGGCAGCCAGTGCCGTTGAAGCTGGCAGACATCTCAATACAGCTCAGCGCTCCCTGCGATCCAGAGGTGAAGTCGCACATGTTGATTCGTGTGGGGGTCTGTGGCTTTGAGCAGCGGCTCGTGGATTAGAGCAGCAGGTTGGAGGGTGGTCAGGGCAAGAGGCGGGCGAGATGGGAGCAGCCACGCTGCCTCTGGGCCTGCCGCCTTATCAAGATGTCTGGGAGGTGGGGGTAATTGTTCTGACTCCACTTGCGGGGAGGCAGCGGAGAGATCGGAGGCGGCGGCCTGCCCACGTTTGACGCCCAGGCCGTGTAACAGGATAATACGTGCTGCTTTATGCAGCTGCGGTGGCCCAGGAGGGGCAGAGGCTGCGGTGCTGGCGGTGGGGGGATCTGAGGAGGGGGTAGGGGTGGGGGGTTTGGGTGGGGGCGTCATGCCTGGATGTCCGTACAGCCACCTGATGTAAAACAGGATTTAATGTTGTTGTTCATACACCGGCCGGCTTTCTTACTGCCTTGTTGCATCTCTAACAGGGGGATGCCTGACATACAGTGGATGAACCTGGACCCTATGAAGCTGATGACAGAGTTGAGCCAGTTCACCTCACTGGAGGGATTCAGGGAGATGTTGGACAAAGCTCAGGTGGGCCACGCCTACATGAATCGCCCCTGTCTGGACCCCAGCGACCCAGACTGCCCCCTCAGCGCACCCAACAAGGAGAAGCAGCAGGTGGGTGTGCGGGCCCGCCCCCACAGCCTCGCAGGGGATCATGGGATTTGAAGTTTTCTGATGCCTAGGCCCGTGTCTTGTCTTGCTCAGAGTCCAGACCTCGCGGCGGAGCTCCAGGGAGGCTGCCAGGGCTTCTCCAGGAAGTTCATGCACTGGCAGGAAGAGCTGATCCTGGGGGAAACGACCAAGGACTCCCAGGGTTCTTTGCAGAGGTGAGAGAGAAGAGGGAGGTTGTCCACATGAGAGATAGAGAGAGAGAGAGAGAGAGAGAGAGAGAGAGAGAGGGAGAGACACTTTTAATAAACTCACACATGCGTGGAATTCCTTACTCAAGAGGGAACCAGTCCCTGACTCCAGCCTAGAAAATGGCAATTAAACATGATGGACATCCACTAAACTATGACCGGATGTGTAGAGCAGAGAGAGTAAGCGAACAAGCCTGTGTGTGTGTGTGTGTGTGTAACTCACTGTTCTCCTTCTCCTGCAGTGCCATGGCCCTACAGACGATGTTTCTCCTCATGAGCTCCAAGCAGCTGTATGAGCACTTTAAGGATGACTATGAGATCCACGACATTAACTGGAATGAGGAGAAAGCTGCTGCCATCCTGGACACCTGGCAGAGGAAGTTTGTCGAGGTCATTTCCTCCTCCATTTCTGTTCTCTCCTGCAGCACACGTCAGGTGGAGGAGAGAGGTTAGGAGTGAGGAGTTTAGGAGCATCAGGCAGAGATGGAGGTTAGGGGCATGGATGTGGAGGTTAAGAGCATCAGGTAGAGATGGAGGTTAGGAGGGTGGAGGCACGCTTGGAGTTGAAGCCAGGGGGTTGGAGGTGGTCAGGAGAAGAGCGGCATGCTTGTTTTGCTTTAGACCAGGCAGCTTCTGTCTGAACTCCATCAATCCTCAACCTTCTAGTAAAAGAAAGCCATCCTAGAAGAGCAGTGTCAGCCACACCGTTATGAGAACAAGCTGTTTTAGTGATAACCAACACCCAGCCTGCTGACCAGAGGAGTGATGGGGGAGAGAGACAGAGGGGAAAAGGGAGAGAGGAGAGACAGGGTAGGAGAGGGACAGAGAGGGAGGAAGTGGGGGACGAGAAGGGTGCAGGGCACTGTAAAAACACAGTGCAGAGGTATTTGGTTCCCCTTCAGGTTGTCATGGTGCTGATGGAGGAGCCTGGGGGGTCATGTGATCGTATCTGATCCATCTGACCTCTGACCCCTGGCATCTGTGCTCATTATTCTGTGCTTGTCAAGCCTCCTGAGGGTTTGCACTATTTTGTTTGTGGGTTATTAGGAGAGAAACAGGAGGCCGTTGGCTCCAGACATGAGGGAGTTTTCTAGACACGTCAAAACTGCACATTCAACAACACCCATATATATATACACCAATCTGTATTTTACCTTTTTTTCTGTGTGATTGATTTTTGTGATGTGCTCTCATTAGGTGGTCCATGGGAGTGTCCCACAGAACGCCTCGTCCAACATCAACGCGTTCTCCACCACCACGCTCAACGACATCATGAAGTCCTTCTCTGACGTCAGCGCCATAAGGGTAGCAGGCGGTTACTTGCTCATGGTAAATACCAGCGCTGGAAAAAGAGTGTGTGCACATGCTGGGGTGCACGTGCAGTACCGTGTGTGTGTGTGTGTGTGTGTGTGTGTGTGCAGAACTCACTGTTCTCCTCCGCACGCTTCAGTGCCTCTGTGAAAAGAACTGGTGTCTTTTTTTTTAGACTGAAGTAGTTGATTAAATGATGTTTCTGCTTGTGTGTGTGTGTGTGTGTAGCTGGCCTATGCGTGTGTCACCATGCTTCGCTGGGACTGTGGTAAGAGTCAGGGGGCGGTTGGCCTGGCTGGAGTACTGCTGGTGGCTCTTTCTGTAGCTGCAGGTCTGGGCCTCTGCTCTCTGTTGGGGCTGTCTTTCAACGCTGCCACCACACAGGTATACACACACACACTCACACACACACACATACACACACACACACACACATACACACACACACACACACACACACACACACATACACACACTGTTTGATGAGCATGGTGAATAAGTGGTGTTCCAACATTGCAGGTCTTACCTTTCCTGGCGCTGGGTATTGGCGTGGACGACATGTTCCTGCTGGCACATTCTTTCACTGAGACGGACTCCAACATCCCCTTTAAGGTACGGAGCGCTCCACCCACAGGCCTGCTTACACCTCAGCTGCGCTCCACCCGCAAGCCTGCTACACCTCCACCCTCAGAGCATGCCCTCCTCCACTGCACACCCAGAACTGTTTCCTGTATGTGTGTGTGTCTGTGTGTGTAGGAGAAGACCGGAGACTGTCTCAGGAGGACTGGCACTAGTGTGGCACTCACCTCCATCAACAACATGATTGCCTTCCTCATGGCAGCGATGGTGCCCATTCCTGCTCTGCGGGCATTCTCACTACAGGTAGTGTGTGTGTGTGTGTGTGTGTAGGTGTGTTTGTGCATGTGTGTTATGTGTGTGTGTGGTCATGTGCACGCAACTATGGCTTGAACTGCAGCTCTCTGAAAAGGTCAGTGAAAGATAACAGTAATAAACATGGGCGTTGCATGTGTGTGTGTGTGTGTGTGTGTGTGTGTGTGTGTGTGTGTGAGGTAGCAGTAATAAACAAGGCTCTAGCTTTTGTTCTTTTTCTACCCTACTTCACTCCCTCTTTTTTTGACTGCTCCACCTAAAGCCCCTGTTCTCAAGTTCCCAGAGAGGCAGAGAGAGAGACACACACACACACAGACCTAATAGGATGAGTGAATACTCAGTATATCACCAAGCTGTCAGCAGTGTTCCTCTGATCTCTTCAGGAGAGTACTGGGTGGTCGCAGCACGGGTGGAGATCAGGAGGAGAGCGGCCGCTCTGCTTAGGGTGGGGGCGGGGCTCCAGCCTCCAGCGCACTGGAGCCTCTGGACTCCTCTCCGTCTGGCATGTGG
>JAOXYF010000016.1:11758356-11770247 GCA_028565775.1 Sternarchorhynchus goeldii
CAGCCCAATTGCTTCTAGCAGCTTTGGGTCCAAGAATCAACACCTCAGTCTTATCGCCATTTAGTAGAAGAAAATTAGATGCCATCCATTTTTTTATGTCCTGGACGCAGTTCTCAATTTTGAGAGTAGTATTGATATCATCCGGATTAGAAGATATACACAACTGAGTATCATCTGCGCAGCAATGGAAGCTAATGCCATACCTACGGATGATTGTACCCAGCGGTAGCATATACAATGAGAATGATATGGGGCCCAATACAGATCCTTGCGGGACACCATATTTTACCTTTGTACGTTCTGAACATTCGTTATTTACAAGTACAAATTGGTAACGATCCGTCAGGTAGGATCTGAATCAGGAGAGTGCTTGACCTCTTATACCAATGAGTGTCTCCAGCCTATTTAGTAGAATGTTGTGGTCAATGGTGTCAAAAGCATCACTAAGGTCTAACAGTATAAGAAAAGAAACGTCCTTTATCAGAGGATGTTAAGAGATCATTTAGTACTTTAGTCAGTGCAGTGAAGCCATGGAGTCCTCTTGGATGAAAGGACGTCATACATCCAGCCCATTGATGTGTATTACCACTCAAACAACTTCATTGCCACATGAGCAAAAAGTACAGTGGTGACTGATGTTCATGAACACTGAATTAGTTCAACCCAAATGTTAAATAATCAAACCGTACGGGGTTGATTGCAGTGGAGTGTCTTTTCAGGTATTAGTGTGTTGAGAGTATTGTCTTCCACGCAATGTTATCTTTAGTCCTCCCCCTTTCAACTGTAGTTTTGCCTTTGTTTGTTTGCTGGGTCTTGGTCTTTTAAAAGACCCTGCTCTCCAATAACAGCTGTTCTTCACCAGAAGTGGCATTCTCTGGCTGTTCCACATCAGCACTAAAGCAGTTTAAAACATCATCCATTTATACAACTCTGTTGTAGAGTAGTTTCCTGCAGGATTGCTCAAGGTAGTTTACCTGCAGTGTTCTCCTCTTCTACTGAATAAGATCCAAATATACTGCAAGAGACTCAAGAGCTCAGCATCTCATGTATGCCCTCAATATGCATGTTCATGTTCTTATTTTATTTATTTTTGCCAAATCCAAAACCATTGGGAAGCGCCAACTGAAAGGACCTGAGCCCAAGGACACAGATGGTACAAGGAATCTACGAAGGACCCCAAGTAATGGAATATCAACAGTCGCACTGTGCAGACGGGGGTTCAGGCCTGCGAGGTTTATGGTGATGACCTATGTACAACTCAGATGAACAGAATACAACAATGATCCAAACAACTGGTGCTGTCAAAAGCAAAACATTTATTTAGTGCATAGAAAGGTTAATTATAACCCATAAAACATACTCCAAACATACTGGAAAACACTTTCAGGTTAGAGAAGAAGTTAGAGGTTTTTCAGTCACATGTATAAAACCAAGCTCCATGATTTGGTCTCATGTCCAGTCCCGGGTGTCATGCAGTGCTGAGTGACTTGGACTTCAGTGCCGCAGTAGCTGATCGCAGAGCCTGGTAGGACCCTAAAGCACAGAAACCTTCAACTCAGGACTTTAAGGTCCATCACTCATCAAAAAAACAAAACAAATCCGTTAAGGCAGAACACCACACCTTGTAGTTTCTCCATATAAGCCTCGATTTCTGGAAAAGCATTCACAATGTCAAACGACCTGTGCTCCATTGCCTTGGTAATCTCAGTGCCACCCTGGAACAAATGGGAATCGATAGATGACAAATAATGTGAACAACATTTAGAGGGCTGTTCCTGCAGCAGTGTGGCCTGCACTCAGGACAAAGCTCTGAAAGAACGTAAAACCATGTAATTTCTTCATAATCATCTAGACATGATCCATCATATTAGTAGAAGGGTTGCACCTGATATTAAACCTGATCTGACGTTATTTCCAGGGAGAAGCTACAAGAGTCCCTGATGCTTCAAGACCATTAGTCATTTTAATACATGTGGGAATTCTGCATTACACAAAGACATTCTCTTTGTTAGATAACTCATTATTCCTTACAAATAGCCGTCAGATTTAAAAAACACCACACCTTCCTGTTATGTTCTTAAAAAATGGAAAAGAATATGTATTCAGCCTAAAGAGTAAGATAAAACTACAATGAAGAAACTTTTGGTCAGAGACTTTATTCCAGTTATATGGTAAAATTTCAGTCGAGATACAAATTGAAGAGCTACAACAGTTTCCGCATCCCGTTTCTGAAGTGAGTGGGGAGTTAACAGGGCAGGAAGGATCTCGCTCACCTGCAAGTCTTCATAGAATCTCTCCTCCGCCTCAGAGACCTGGATCACCGCTTCAACTTCTGCCGGAACAGCTTCCTGAAAAGCAGGAAGAGTCAGGGACAAGCCCAGGTTTTCCAGCTTGAAGCCCCCCCCTGCACTGCATTAAAACGTGAGAAAAGACACGTGTGCTACTATTTCACATCAAGCAGGCCACTTTCTGTCTAGACAGGGTCCTGTGTGATGCACGTACACGTTGTCGTAACAACGATGGTGCGCACAGCACGCTCACCTCCTCCATCAAGCGGCAGTCCTCCATCGGCTCCTCTGACAGCATGCTGCTTTCCTGCACTGTACCTTTGGAGACTCCATTCAGCTCCTTCACTCTGTCACCCACACAGACACGGGTGTGAAACCAAAGAACGATGAAGGGAACGTTCCAAGAGCAACACGGAGTGACGTTCCGTTGTTAGCAGGCGTGTACCTGTCTGCGTATCGCAGGGTATTCAGCGTGTAATCACAAGAGCTCATACCAGGAGAGATCATAGCAATCTAGAAGACAACATTTGTGTAAATGACAACACTTTCATAACACTGCAAAGGAATAAATGATCACTGCATAGGCTGATTATAAAGGTTAAAGCGCCCCACTCCTGTTACCATGCAGGTTCTGGAGTTCTCGCCGATGAAGGAATCTCGGAGAACCTGGGTGAGCTTGCTCATCCTGAAAGGGATGTGTTCGCTGTTCTGCCCCAGAGATCGGATGCATTCCTGGAAATTCAAGCCACAGCGTGAGGAAACACGTACAGAGGATTCCAGCGTAGCACTTAATGCTTGTTCCGAGACGTCCAATGAAGCCTCGAGTTGGATTCCGCAGTCCACAAATTAACATTAAAAACGAGGAAACAGCACTGCTTCCACTGTGGGAGACGCACCAGCCAGACCCAGGAGATCCGTTCGGTACCTTCAGTGCCAGCAGGCTGCGGTTGATCTCCGCCGTCTCCAACATGACCTTCCGATCGTTGCTGCTGACGTCAGTCCCGCGCTCGTTTCCCGCCAGATCCACCAGCGAGAACTTCCCGTGCAGCTGCTTACGCCGCCTAAGAATCACCTGCAGGATGGCGTGGGAGCGGGACGAGTTGGTGTTGGCAAACGTCTGACCAGATGTTCTGAAACAAATTTAGAGGGAAGGCGGCAAAAACAAAAACGAGGATCAAGCATTGCGCAAGACTGCCAGGTCAATTATGCATCCGACGGATTCAAAAATCGGCGGAAAATTACCTGCATGCACTGCCCTTCTCAATCATCTTTATGACATCATCTACCGATGACACGGGCATTTCCTGCAGACCGACAACCTGCACCTGCTGGCTTTCGTCTTCCAGAACACGGAGTTTAGTTTTCTTATTCAGCAAGTCAAAGACCTACAGACAGATGCCGTATCATTTCTTATAATGCTTAAAACCTAAACCACCATATTATGAAAAAATTGTTTGTTGCTATGGCACAGCAGTGGCCATAGCAACAAACATTACTCAACTACAAAGTAATAAAGCAGGAATTAACCATAGGAAGGTCGCAAGCTGCCTCACACCAACCTTGCCATTGTAGATCTCAAAAAAGGTGACGTATGGAGTGATGTCCATGTCGGCATACCTCCTCTGCTGCAAAAGGTCAAACACGTCTTGTGCTGCAGAGAGTACAGGCAAACTGCTACAGTCAGTGCGCAGCTGAACAATGTTAAGGTCCAGAAGCATTAAAACGACCAACAAATCACCTGCCAAGGCATAGATTCCTTTCGAGCTGTTCTGGGTCTTTCCGGAGAAGTCTCCGCCCATCGTCTGTTGAGATGAACATAACGTCAGAATGTGTTTCGCCTGTATACATGAGGGTGTGGTGTGTCGTGCATGGAAGAGAGACTTTACTGACGTGAGTCTTTCCACTTCCCGTTTGACCGTACGCAAAACACGTCGCCCTCCCACCCTCAAAGACGGTCTTGACCAGGGGTTTGGCAGTGAACCTGGAGGAAACAGAAGAGAAACGTCAAGTCTACAAGTGTATGGTACAGCAGCAGAAGACCTCTGATCTTCATGTCATTGTGTTCGGGCTCACAGCTCAACAATCATCTGTTCAATATCGATCCTCTCCATTAGTGTACAGAGATTGCAAGCAACTAAAGAGTTCTCCTAGTCTACTTCTGAAAGGGCATGACATCTCACAGCTACAGCTAGACAGAAGACTGGTTAAACCACATGTGCTTGAGCAGAGAAACCTCCAGTCTGCAGCACAGTAACCGTATGTGAGACAAGTAACAGGTTACAGGGGGAACCTAACTACTGAATGCTAAAACCTTTCTTCAGTGCATGCCAGCATTTACAAAATTATTACCATTACTGAAGTACACAAAATAAGTTGTGTGTCCTGTGCTCCTCATTTCAACTCTTGAAACACTAGGTACCTGTAAACAAGGTCATTGGTGGAGTCTTCATCAAATGAATAATCAAAGTGGAAGAGTTGATTGTCGAGGTACTTGGTGAGGTCCACCTTCTGCTTGGGCTCATGGAACAGGAGGACACCTTTCCCAGGCACCGTTACCACATCAATCTCCTTCCTGGTCAGCTCTGTACAAGCAGCTTAGCATAAATGACTGCACAGGAATTCTTCACTAAATAATAAAGATTAACTGGATAATTTTATTATTACTTATTTTTATCAACAGTACTGAACAGCACCACGATCAGTTTAACAGCAAGTTTAAGAGTAATGAAACACCTGACCTTATATCACTCCACACCAGCCACATACCTTTTCTGTTTAGAGGCCGCTTGCGAACACACACACAAATTCTGTGGAGTTCAACCTTGAGGAAAAATGAGAAATGTATGAGGTTTTATGTGGCACAAAAAAGTATTGGCCATACACTTGATTTTATTTTAAATGCATAAAACCATTTTGTTTGCATTCAGTCCAGAATTTAAGTGAAAATGTGTTTTTGGAAATGTTCGTATTTATTACATAAGTATTCAGGCTTAGTATTTTTTTTTTTTTGTTGCTCTGCCCAGATTCCCAACACAGAAATGTGGAACCTTGCAGTGTGCCCTGAAGACGGGAAACACTGCACCTTACGAAGGCGCGCAAGTATATAGGGGGTCCCAGAGTTTACACCGCATATCAGGACAAAAACTACAGCATGAACTCCAAAGACCTTCGTTTACGTCTCTGTAATAAAACTGTGGTGAGGCACAGATTTATAAGACTATAAACTAAAGCTGTAAGTGCATCCAGGAGCACAGAGGCCTCGGTAAGTGAATCGTGGAATGAAGAGGGCTCTCCCTAGAGTTGGCCAGCCAGCCAAACTGAGCAACCGGGCAGGAAGGGCCTTGGTCAGGGAGGTGAGCGGGACTCTCCAATTCTGGACACACCTCCTCCTATCCATTTCCATTTTCCACAAGTTAGAATAAGAACGAGGACATAACATGGCACTGTGTGGAGGCTGGCTCTCCAAAACACTCGCTCTGTTTAAACTGCTCTAAAGCAGCTGCCCCTGGCTTAAAGGACAGCTCTGGCCACAGCTGCCTGTCCTGTGAGGCATCCAAGACGTGTCAGGTTTCAAAGTATCCACATTTGCGGAAAACCTGATCAAGGGACCAATGTTTTAAACAACGTTTACCCACTTCACGTTTAAAACTGATGTTTTGGAAATAATCCACGTTTACACATTTTAACAGTAAACCACGTTTTTATATATTTTAACAGTAAATAATCCACCTTTATATATTTATTTTAACAACAGTAAATTTGCTCTTAACCCTAAGTGCAGGTTACGTCCAACCCTGTGAATGGGGCTGTATGTATTCAGAAGGTTTTGTGGGTGCAGATCCTGAGTGAGTGTTGAACACGGTGGATCGGACTTACATGGTCGGACAGAGACATAGGAACTTTCTCCAGAGTCTCCCGATACTCCTCAATCATCTGATAAACCTGCTTATTAGGCCGGTTCATATCTCCATACTAACAAAGAGCAAAATTAAACAGTTGTGAAGTTAAAAATACTGCATCTCCTTCCGGAAAACCTTAAATGTCTCTCTCTCTCTCTCTCTCTCTCACACACACACCTTTCCCTTTTTGATGTGAGTCTCAGTGTTTTTAGCCAACAGGGACATCCGTTTATTGGATATTTTATTCACTTCAGGAACTCGAGAAAGACGCTGATCTAAGGTTAAGTGAAGACAAAGTTTATGCAAATTAGCATCAAGCCACAATATACAAAACGGGGTCGGCTAAAGCACTCAGCCTCCTCTATTGACAAAAACGTGCCCATCTAAATCAGCACAGTTTGAAGCTACTACATTAGCACGGAAACAAGTGCCTGCAGATCCAGTAGTAAGTATGTTTGTTTATAGAGGTTCTCGGCTATGGAGCAGAGTACTTTTGTAAGCAAATGTTCAGTATTTCTGGAACTCAAAGTAAAGGCCGTACTTGCAGTGGGTGCAGGGGCACACTTGGAGGCTTCGCTCACAGACACCGCTTCACTGGTAGGGAGCAGGGGCTTGGCAGGCTGCTTCCTCGGACAACCTGACAACAGCAGGAGAACAGTTAAGGCCCTGCCAGGGTGTACTGCCGTCGCCCCGGGCAACACTGTTGTACTCCAACGTGGTGGCACGAAACAGGAACAAAATACACAACTTGAAACTCGAAATCGCCGCTTCTGGTTCAGCTTCAGAGCAAGCTTGATCGAGGGCTAGGTAACCAAACACCTTAACTTTCCACAGGGCTCACATGTAGAGTGAAGGGAAGCAGTGTTCAACAGAGGCCTGCGTTCACTGTTCCAGTGCTTACCGAGAGGGCCCTGACGTCGCGGTACTGAAAACAAGCACGTCTGAAACACCTTTACGACTCACAAAGCCACGCGCCGGCACACCGACCTGAGTGTCTGGGGACGGCAGACGAGGGCACGCCCTGGTCGGAGATGTCCTCGGTCAACACCGCAGGGACGGCAGGCGGACGGAAGAGGCAGGTCTGCCGCGTGGTCATCCTCCGGGGACCTTTGGGAGGCAAGACGGGCCACTGAGCTCCAAGCGCCTTGGATTTGGGCTTCCTGATTTGGGCCAATTCATTTCAGAGTGCACATCTAGGAAACGTGATTGGACTAAGAGAGCGTTGCTGTGGCAACCACAAAGCACAAGCAAGGAATTTCTGAAGCATGTTAAAACAAACACCTATTTTGCTCTGTAACAGGAGTGTGGAGAAGAGTGAGGACTGGTCATAATGATGATGATTAGTATTTTAGAAAAGCCCCAACAGTATGTGCACGGGTCTATCTGGAGTGTTAATACTCAGTGATTCAATTACTTCCATTCTGAATGTAGTCAATGTAATTGACTACATTCAATCTCAGTAATACCAAGTAGCACACGTGCTAACTTTTCTTCTGGGCAAAAATATAACTTAAAATATACAAAACCCCAGATGCAAAGCGCTTATTGCTTTTGCATTGTGATTCTTCTCCATTTTATACTTATAGCTTCTCTAATTCTAATGTGTATTTAAGTGCTTTTCAGAAAACCATGTGAACCCAAATAACTGAATCCATGTTGAACTGAACGGTGGCCGAGTGTGACATGTTCAGTGAGGCTCTTAATTATTTCCCAAGCAATCATGATCAAATTGAAGTGAGATCAGAGATTTACACCCTTGGTACCAAGGGAACGAAACATGCACCACGTGCAAACCTGGATCCTGAGAGGAATCGGCCGATCGAGCAGCTTCAAACAGAAATACACGCACACATTACACAGCTACATATCGGCAAAAAAAAAGCATTCTGACGTCAATTCATCCACATGGAGAAAATTAAACAGTGTTGCTTACGTTCTGAAGGTGCTGGTATCTTGGATGCCTTTTGAGAGAGGTCTGATCTCTGAGAGTAAAGAGAGAGAGAGAGATAGAGTGTGAAAGATTGCACAGAACAGCCAGTGACAAAGCCAGGCTTGTAAATGCTCGTTAAACTGGTTAAATTATCAGTGACATGTCCACGCTGGGTGTGTACTGTAAGAATATAAGAATACACTATAAGAATACGTCAGGTTACATCTATCTTTCTAGGAAACTCACTTTCTCTACTTTAGGTGTTGGTGTGGAGTTGGAAGTTGAAGCATCAGAAGCTGGTGCTTGCAGATACTGAATTAGATCGGCATTAAGATGATAAATGTCACTCAAGTCGATCTAGTTGATACAAAGAAAGTCATGTAAGAAACACAGTGCAACTATAGACTCTCAGTGCTTCTAGCTAATCAAAGAACAGACACCAATTAGCAACCAAGTGAACAGCGGACTTCACAAGAAACATCGCGAACCTCTTTGCCTTTGGTCGTGTTTTTCTCGCTCCACTCCACATGCACAGTTGACTTCGTAGGATGGACATTTTTCACTGTTGCGCTATGCACTCTCCCTTCACAGAAACAGAGTTGAACGATACAACAGCAGAAATGCCAACAACATTAAACAGATAATGAAAATGACATGATCAGACTCATTACTTCAGTTACCTAAAAACACATTAAATGTTAACAAGTTTCACTTGTTGCAATTGATTAGAATAGCAAATAGGAGCTAGTTAGCTTAGCTAAATTACTTTAAGACTCGACTAAACAACCGCGAAGTGAATTTAAACTCACCAGTATCAAGAAGCTACCTAGTTAACTTACATATGTTAGTATAACTAATAAGATTAACGTTAGTTGAGGCTGTAAACATATAGATACAGTCTCTAGTTCGCTAAATGAATGACTGCAATTCTCTTACCGTCACTGCGACTAATTTTGACAGAAAGCCCACAAAGAAGCTGGAGCACTGCTGGTTCCATTTCGGGTCACTTAGCTTAGCTAGCTGGTGTAATCAAACGTTTTAAAATTCCGTCAGCTGGATATAAAAGTAGGTAACTAGAACAAATCTGCCCAACAAACGATTTGCCCATAAAAAGCTCAACCGCCATGCATTCAAAATTCGTCAGCGGAAGTTACCCATTTAATCGGAAACGCAAAGGAGGAGTACATTCGTATGGCCCAATTAAAACAGCTTTTAAGGCTGGCTAGAAGTAATTTATTATTTATTATTAATTTATTAATTTGTTTTTGGTTGCTGCTTAAACCATGAGAGGTCGCAGGAAGAGGTGGTAGATTGCTTTGCGCATTTACTCGTGCGGTTTGGCAGGCTTGCGTTGTTGGCGCATATGTCTGGTGCATTGATGCGGTATCTTTTCGCCTACGTCACAATCCTAAACTTTTGTCCATTGGTTTGAAGGCATGTGACGGTAACTATATAAAGTTTGCGGTTGCAACCAAACCATGTGAGAAATACAGATATAAACATGTGAGTAGTAGAAGTATAGGGGAAAAAATCTTCATCTGCCCATACATGACAGTGCATTGTCTGAAGTACTCAAGTAAAGCTGCAAAACACAACTATACCACTTTCTATATATATATATATATATATATACACAACATCCAAAACATCCAACATCCAATAAACATCCACAAAAGGTTACCGTTGGTTAAGTTGCCGAAAGTTGTAGTAACACAAATGACCACAAAGGGGAAGTCTTACACTAACACACTGATCTCTTCCGAATATCCAGAACAAATTATTATTTATTTATTTATAATAATAACAATAACTCTACAGGTGTTTCCTCTACAAGCTGCCTTTGTTTAATTACAATTCAAGTAATAATATGCTTTAGTCAGTAAAACACCACGTATAATACTCATGATGACTAAATCAGAAAACGTTCTTATATTTTGTCATACGAAGATAAACGCGACACAAATTAACAATTATAAAAACAAAACAATTATATTAAAAAACAAAACACAGTTGTACTACAAATCTGTTTCAAAACTTTTTACGTCGACAGGCTTGACGAACAGGGCCCTTACGTCCCTTCGTGAACCTCTTCCGTTCAGCCCCATCTGACCGCGCGTGCACGAGAACTTCTTAAAGGGAACGCGAATATGAATGGCGTCACACTGTCCGCATTGTTGTATTGTCTCCAGCATTTTTCAAAGCAAATTTAAGCCAATGATACACACACCCCGTCCCACCAAAGACAGAATGACATCCCCCGTGTGTGTAAACTATATCTAGATATTTTTCTCTGATTTTCTTAAATCTCAAGGTCTTATTTTCTGTGACAGACTGAATAGGTTATAATGTTTGTAGTCTATGTTCTCACTGAATGTTCCATCAGCGGATGGTCATCGGTGTCTTGTACTGGCAGAGTTATACCTGGCAAACCTGTCATACATTTGTCATAAATGCACACAGCATTCTCCTTTCGCAACATTTCTGTGCGTTTTATGATTCCCAACACTACTCAGAAGACACAGGGAGGCCCTCGCTGATCCAGGAACTGCCACCTTGTAGCTGACTGAAACGCTGGCATCACCCTGGTTTTTCATCTTTATTAGATCAGGTTTGCATGCTTAGACAAGCATTCGGTAGGTCGTTAATCATCTGCTGAAAGGGGTGATAGGTATATGAAAATGGACTAAACTCAATTGTTTCGCAATTTAGACTTGTAAGAAACGTATCTGATAGACGCCTGGATATGTGGGTAATGCAGGCGTAGTTTGTACGGTGAACAGTGAGTACGGGAAAGTATCAGAGATGCATTGCACACTGAAATTAAATAGGCAGGTGGCTCCGACATCCGGTGACCGAGATGAGGAAGCAGATAGTTTTCTCATTTGCAAGGACAAACGCTCTCAGGGACAGGAGTAATCAGACGTTCAAAGCCATTTGCTATTGCACGATGTTATTGTACCCTAGAAGCCAGAGATAAATACAACGGTGTTTGCATGGTAAATCCCAGGTGATTGAAATATTTGTTTTTCTCTGTCAGCTCGAACGCATTTTCGCTTTGGAATCTGTGCCACAGCGCCCCGTCTTTGGTTTTAGAGACAATGTCAATGTCGTCGTGTGGAGTAGCTACTGATTAGAAGAGTGTTTTAATATAAATCTGAATAAATGTTGTTTATATTTACGACTTAGCGTCTCATACACACCCTGAGTTTTTCGTTGTGATGATATTTTAATCATAGCCAGAATGAGATGCTTTAGTAATTCATATTTGAGGATAAGCGCAAACATGCAGTCATTGGGGGTTCAGGCCAGGGTTTTAGTGTAACCGTATCTTGTTATTTGGGGTCCCAGTTCTGTGACCACTTTTTGTCTCCGCTCACTCATTTTGAGATCACGTTGACGTAACTTAAAACGCAAGATCGCCTCCTGATTACAAGGCAACGTCAACCCTGTCCACAGAAATATAGGATAATTACCATGCATCTCTTACACACACACACACTCAAACACGGACACGTCACAAGCACTCACATGTTGTGTGCAGACAGAAACATACACTGACTCGGAATCTGCTGGAACTTATTATGGGTTCCGCGATGATAGCCGTTTGCACGTGTTCTCAGGGAGGCTCCTTGCGTGCCAAAACGCTGTGGTTGCGTGGAAAGTAGCATGGTTGCGTTTGTACCGTGATAGTGGCTCTCCGAAACCTTTTTGTGTCTGAAGGGCTGGAAAAATCATAAGTATCATAATACTAGTAGAATAGCGGTTTTATATATA
>JAOXYF010000016.1:11771797-11792341 GCA_028565775.1 Sternarchorhynchus goeldii
AGCGACTTACAAGTGCTTAGGGTTACTTGGAATATCTACAACAAGGATCAAGGATTGAAAATTTGATTTGAATTATAATTGTTTGTTTGTTTCTTTCTTTCTTTCTGACCACTACATAATATATACTATTTTATATATTATATTATATAGTTCAGTCAGCATGTACATTGCATTGTTATGGCCTTCACGTACTGATCACATGATCGTGGGCTTCCTGCCTATCTAGCTGATTTAATAAAAACAATATAATATTTTACTGGGTTATTTAAAAGACTTCACTGTCAATAAATAATGTAAATTTAAATCATGTAAAAAAGTAAAACACAAGTGTATGGCTTTTTTTTTTACTACCTCACAATGATACGCCATGATTTTATATTGTCATTATTTGTCAAAGCTTTGCTTTTATTCAGTTTTAAACATTCTGTTAAACACGTACAATAATTTCACAGAATTTCACATACCTTCTACATAGTGTGCGTGAACAAAGGTCTGTGAGGGAAGTGTGTGAGAGGCTCAGGCTTTTAGTTTTGTCTTATGTGTTGAACTACTGTGCCAAACCAGTCACAGGTCGTGGTTCTGCAGGCAAGCGAGCAGTCGCGGGGCACGTGCTCGGCAGGGGCATGTCCTGTCGTCGTACCGGACACCGCGCCGCACGCCGCGACTCTTCCGCACCGCGGTGTGAGTCGGGCGAAGCAGTGCTGCTCCGGCATGTTCCAGGGCTCGTCAGTGAGCGAGAAATTGCGTGCTTATGCCTGCTTCCAAACCTGGTTTACCGACGAAAGCGAAAACGGGGTGAACAAATTAAATGGAAAGACAAGAGAACTTGTGTCTTTCAAGTGGCCACAAAGTTTAAAGCAGTATCTGAAGAAAGAAAAAGACAATTACAGAGGTTCTTCAGCTATTACAGGCCAGAGGTGGAAACTCAGTGAATTCACTCAACAGAACATGGCGTCATCGTGAACTTGTCTGTTCTAAAAGACATGCGCAACGTGAAGATAATAACAGCCTGTCAGACAGTCACTCTATTAAATTGTATTATGTGATTTAAGTGCTTTTCACTTGTGCTCGTGACCACAAAAGACCTCATTTCTCTGCACTTACTGATTCATTACCTGAACTATGTAATTCCATTATGTCAGAATTATTCCCCAGTATTTAGTGCACTATTGTTTAGGTTAAGAGACATGTAATGTCTATTTTACAGACTTTGCATACTGTTAGTGTAATGCTGATTTTATATATAAAGTTTGTTTTTACAGTTGACAATAATTATATCCATTTTAATTTCTGCCTGTTAGAGAGACTCATCTGGGATTTTTCCTCAAAGAGAAATAAAATGCCATTTTTCCCCACTTCCTTTGCACCTCTGTCACTGTTGTGTGAACTTTTAATGAATTCTATTACTCCAATGAATTCTGTTATTATAATTAATTATATTATTATAATAGATGATGTGGCAGTAAATTACCTGTTGTTTATTTTATTCTAATTAATGATATTGCAGTAGGTGACCTGCTGGTTTATGGGTATTAAGTTACTGTTGCACGTAATGAAAGACCAGACTACAACAGTACTACCACTTCAGCTGTGGAACGAAGCTTCTCGCCCTGTTCAAACAGCATCTCAGTAGTTTTATCATGGGGCCAGAGATGTTTACGTAGCTTCTTTTGTTGGTGCTGTCTGCCCACCGTAAGATGCCAGGGGGAAGCGGGCATGCGAGTGGTTCTGACGCGCAGGTGCGTGGGCCGCACTGTCCGCGATCCAGCCATCCCTGGCACAGCCGTATTGCCGTATTGCAGCTCCGGTAGCTACGCTGGCAGTCACGTGGTGAACTGTCCTGTTTGTCTTTGTTTAATCCTGAGACTGACTGCCGATGAGCTGTAGACGTTAGCAGCATCAAAGCTTGTGTGAAATTTTAATTGGCGTCTGAGCCATTGTTCAAGCATAATTTCTCCTCTGAATGAGAGCTAAAGAAAGTGATTAAACAGCACTGAGTGAACTATTTCATTTGCTTCCACCCTCAAATTTAACAAGCCAAACCGCCTCAGGTTAGTCATGACATGACCTACTTAATGTCAAATACCACACAGACTGACAGGCCTGACACCTTTAAAATAACAGTTGAAATATGTTGTCACTTGTGGTATGTTCAAGCACTATATTACTTTTCTACATCTGCATGGGAAAACGACTCCCTCGCTCGCCGTCACATAAGAAGAACAGGCTGTAAATCACATGTAATATGACATTAAGGATTACCCACAAATCCTGCTGGAGACGTCCAGTCGCTCAGAACACCACCTAGTAGGAGACAGTGCATTCCACACCAGCCAATTACACACACACCTCCGCCCCCAAACAGGGGAAAAGAGGCAATTACACTGTCCCTATAGGCTGAAGCAAAAACACTGGTCTCCACTGCCTGACTTTGATTAGATTCCTTTTATTTATGTACACGTGAAGGAAACGTCTCTCTCCTTCGTTAGCTCCCAGTAAACAAAGGCAGTCGCAGAGTATCGGGGATGAATGAGTTTGACAGTTTCATTCCTTGAGTGAAAACACATGTCAAAAACGAGGCAGGCTGAACCGTGCGTGGACGAGCTTGACCTCGTTAACGTGCACATTGCTCTGCCGTCTGTAATGGCAGCTTCCCTCTCTGGACGCAAGACCGTTGATGGCCCGGAGCTTGGGGGGAGGGTCGGGGGAGGCATAGGGGCGGCGTGTCATCCGGCAGCTAGGTGGCGCTGTAAAGGGCCTAACTCCGGTTCCTGCTGAACTGAGCCAGTGCATGATTCGTCAACTGTTATCAGCTCAGTAGGCACGGGAGGTTGAGCCCAGTCTTCCTATGACACCAACGCCACCTACTTTTACTGCCACTAGGGGGCAGTCTTCAAAGGCTATGTGCTAGAACATCCATGTTGCTTTTTTGAGTTTGTCATCTGGTTTATCCATGCTAGGAGCTACGCTGGCATTTGCATGAAGTAACATAAATTTGTGGCTCTCTTATATTGTTCCGTGTCAAGACAAAAGCTTCTACGGGAGCGTTCACACTGGCAAGGACATGTCAAGGTCAGGTTTGTTATTATTTTACCCTGTTGTACCCTGGACCTGAACCCATCAGGAACTTTGTGAGGATACTTCTTGACAAACACAACTATGACTGCTGGGCTCGTTGTGGTGGGTTGTATGCTGCACTGAGGAACCCAGTGTTTCTCATTCAGGTCTTCTCCTACTCAAACAGCTAGATGCGATATTGTGAATAATGCATGATACCTGCCTCCACTCTCACGTGACCAGTCTTACGTGACCAGTCTCGTCATGGATTATTTTAGACCTGTAGTTTTCCACATGAACAAGAGACGTACGTTTCTCCCTGTGGAAATAGTGGAAACATAAAAGCTTTTGCGGGCATGTGATATATTGACATTGGAAATGTGGTCTTTTTTGAAGCTGAGTTGGTTTATGTCTCTATAAACAAATCTTTTGCTGTCTGGCCTTCAGGTCCTTGTACACATGAGAGTGTCAAGTAGCTTTGACAATTGTGGTTCCACAACAATAAGCTTCAAAGATTTTTTGTTCTCCAGGAAAGACCTGAGTTCTCATTCGTCTCATCAGTTCAGTGCAGCTCACATGAAGCTAAAGCGCCATCAAAGCCCATCCTCTGAAGTTTCTATACCCTATTCAGCTGGTGTATTCAAGATTTGGCTAAGTGCCTACTTGACCAGACCACCTTGCTTGAAAGGGTGGTGTCTGTGTTTATAAAGCACCTCAAATAAAGACTACTGATCCGGCATCAGTTCCCTCCGCTGTGTAATAACAGCATTTATGCAGATATAAAAGTAGACCTTACCTTAGATCAGTGTTTGAACTGGGAGGAGATGGATACGTGTGTTCCCTGCCTTGTGTACGATACACCCACCCCACCTCCGCCACCATGCACCGCTTGCTGAGTGTGCCTCCGAGGAGCGGAACTTAGCCACTGTGAACATGGAACTTTCCCGGGACTGTTCACAAAGCAAGCCAAGTCCTGTACCTCACGAAACGCTGTGGGGTCCTGGGGTCCTCGCCACCCCTGCCGTGCCTCCAGCCACACGACAAACCCAGAACCAACCTGCAGACCGAACTGCTGGCAGGGTTCCCACGTGGACTGTGGCTTGTTTTCACTGGTGCGTGCTTCATTAGAACTTACTGTTACTTAGTGGTACTGTGGTGTGGACTTTAATAGAGAATTCACAGAAGAGAAATGTTAACCAATCAATCTATATCAGATGGAGAAAAAGTGCTTTAAAGTATCACACAATTCTGTTTTTTATTAGGCCATATAAAATATTCCATGGACAAGTTACGTCAAGATTCTGTATTTTCTTTAAAATATTTCCCCCCTCAAACTCTGATAAATCTTGCTCCTTAAAGGCCTGAAAGAGAGCCAGAATGATATCCATATGCCTAATGAACTCATTAACACATTTTTTCCCCTATACAAACTTATGCATCAAAGAAGTACAGTGATAATTCCAATGCTTTCCACATGTAGATTTCAAAGACTGCCTCAAGTACAGAAGCCTTAGTCTGTTCATTATTGCGAGCCCACATACGTCTGAGTGGCACCAAACCCCTCGGTCCCAGTCCAGATCCTAAAACCACAGCCATCCATCCTAGATTGAGCGTTTATACTGTGAGATGTATGAAAGACATTCGGTACTGTGTTTGGGAGTGTTGCGTAATGTATCGCTCTCAGTTTGAGTTCACTAGAAGAGCCGTCTGAGCCCTTGGTTATGGTTCAGTCTCAGAGCAGCGGATGGAGCCTTCAGGGCAAGCCGAGACGGCCACAGGAGCAGCTTGTGAGGTCTGCCTGCAGCGTGGCAGTGGGAGAGGGGTCCACTCCGGTGGCCGGGGAGGTGCCAGGAGGGGCTGAACCAGGCCGAAGGGAGTTGCGGTGGAGGATGCTCTCAGGGGCCTTTGCTCGTCGAAGAGAATGGCCTGCAGCTGGTTGGAAATCCCTGGCAATGTGATTTTCTGATATAGTCCCAAATCACTCTGCCAGGAATCCCCCCAGCCGCCCCGGTGAGGAGAGGGACCAGAGAAGACCCGGAAACTTCCGCAGCAGTCTGCACTCGTTAATTTCGCGTCGGTGAGGACGCGCAAACACACACGTGTGGACACACTGAGCCTCAGTGCTTGTTATACTCATCTTTCAAACACTTCTAATCACAGGCTGGAGGTGCCCATGGTCACCTGAGAAAACACAGGCTCAACAGACCCTTGGTGTCTACTGTTTACATGACCTTCTGACAGTTTGGGGTTACTGTGTGTGTTTGTGCATTAGCTTTCACTACACAGTGCATGAAAGCAACACAAGATGGGTCCTCTCACCTGAGAAATGATTCTGCTAGACAAATGCATTATTCCCAAAACCCAGTCACTGGTGTTACAGCGAACCAAAAACACAATAGACAAGGTCACCTTGATGGCTAAATAATGAAACCCATACTTCAGACAGATCTTTTGTGACGTTTGCCATGTTTCATCCGAGCTGCAGCAGTACGGAGATGCTGGCGACTCTGCAGTGGAGTCCTGTCTGCAGCTTGCCCTTGGTGCATATGGAGATGTTTATATGTAGTTGGCTCCTATCAGAGTGGCTGTAGCCAGAGTGTAATTGTGTTACACGCCATACTAAGAGCTGGAGGGTACTACAGTCTACAGCAAATGCAAATGGATGATTTCATGAAGGGCTAAATTTGTTCCATCAGACTTGTATGACGTCTTCTCAGTCTTCCTTTGAAACAGACTAAAGAAACTGAGGACATGCTGCTCTGGCTGCACCTAGGAGGGTTTTAATAATCCACAGTACACGAGACATTTCAACAAACTAAGCACACAAAGCATCTTTTTTTTTCTCTTCACAGACAACTCACACAATAAGTAGCTTCTGAGAGATTTTCTCCAGATGTCCTCTAACAACATGGAATGGACCTGAAAAGAAAAGAGTACACCACTCATTCAATCTGAACACAAACCATTCAGAGTTCTGAAAGAACAGTTGTTGGCATCACGTTGTACATGTGAAAGGATGACATCACTAGCTGAGAGCAGTTCTTGTGCAGTGTCATGGAGGTTTCGAGATGTATCAGATGAGCAGGAGAAGTAAGACAAAAGAAAAACTACCCATCAATGTTTAGTTCATCTTTGACTTCAGCAAGTGTTAAAAAATCAGTATCTTTCAAAGCTAAAGTTTAACATCCTAGATTACTGTTAGCTATTAACAACTAATGATTAACCTATTGTTTAAAGGAGAGGGCATCTAGTAAGCAGTTCTCTCTCTCTCTCTCTCTCTCTATCTCTCTCTCTCTCTCTCTCTCTCTCTCTCTCTCACACACACACACCCACACACACATATTTCCATGCTCTGTTGGTAAATACAATATAAGATACAAATTACATGGTAGATACTATTTTCTAGTGTTAATAGTTTAATTTAATACAAAAGTCAGTATTAGATTTAAAGGATGTCATTTTTGCTTTAATCATAGACATGCAAGTAAAGGTATTATTCTGAATGTGAAATGCTGTCTATTTCTCAGCTGTATGTCACACCTTGGAAACCCGCTGTGTATCCTAGAGGCCAGGACTCCTTTCCCAGATGCTTGACAAAATCGCAAATACAACCTTTCAAAATATTTATCCCCAAATGGCGTGGTCAGGAATTTCTCCTTAAAGGAGCTGGAAGAAGCATACAGTTGTGTTGATGGGCCCAAGCTGGCTCACTGATGGTCGTGTTTGGTCACATGACTTGCAGGCATTGTTTTTTTTTGTTACGAGATCTTTGATAGGGCTTTAGGATGGAGGGCTAGGACAACCACTGCAAGCAATCAATTCTGTCAACCATTTTGTGTGAATATGGACGCGGACCAGTTGCTTGAACCACTGTCCCACTGGCAGATCCAAACACAGTGCAGTCATCGTCTGCTTGCAGTGCCAACCATGTTCCCAGGGCGATGGAAAGTACATCCATGGTGGTACTGAACCACTACCCCACTCCAGCAATGGGGATTGGGCGCTTTACTGCATAATACTGGGCCAAGTACAGACAATTCCAGCTGAGGTTTAAGGACATAGGAGGTTTATGTCTGTTGCTATAGAGTGAGTGTGTAAGAAAGTCTGTTGCCATAGTGCGTTTACAAAACACTCTGCTGTCACAGCGAGTCTACAAAACAATCTGTTGCCATAGAGAGTGTGTAAAAAACAGTCTGTTGCCATAGTGTGTCTAAGAAATAGTCGGTTGCCATAGAGAGCATGTGTAAGAACCAGTCTGTTGCTATAGAGAGCCTGTCTAAGAAACAGTCTGATACCATAGAGAGTGTGTCTAAGACTGGGACTTGGTGGGGATCCCTCAAAGCATCAAGCTCCTACAAGCACCCAACTGTAACTCACTGAAGTCGTTTTCTCTCTCGTTTTATTCACCGCTTCCATGGGAGCAACATCCACTTCCACCCTCCTCCAGCCCAGTACATCCAGCTCTAGCCAATCATTGTACCTCTGGACCTCGCAGTGCGAAGTTCCATTGTGAAGTTTTCTTTTATAGCCATTGCCTGGTGTTTGTGTTCTCACTGCCATCTACCCCGTATTGCCCCATGCTCCCGGGTATACTCATCTCCAGGTATACTCATACTTGTAATTATGTTTTTTTTTTAAACTAACTTTATCATACTGAAAAGACAGATTTCTTACACATTTTCAGAGTAAGACCAAGCTAAAAACACACAAGTAATATATTCATATATTCATATTTTTTCCTCATAGGATTTTACTTTTAATTAGCTTAATTTTTTACCCAAATTACATAAACATTTTCCTTTTATATTCAAAAGCCATATTATTTCAAATAAGCTCAGAAAAAAAATAACATAGTGAAAACAATGTGTCTTCGATGTGACTAAGCTGTATCTTCGCTGTATCTTAGCTGTGTATTAGCTGTGTTTGTGACTCAGGCGTGTTTCATTAGCCAGAGCACTGTATAAAAAAAAAAGTAATGACATTGTCAGACCGTAAGAGGAGGTGTTAGAACGTGTGTCAGACTTTGTCAGACGGCTTAATATGCATCATTTAAACGTCTACAACATACCACCACTTAACTATAACCTTAAAGATGATTAAAACTTGCTTCAAACACCTAAATCAGTCAGTACATGCCTGAAGATGTCTTCCAGATATGCTAAAATAGTCTGACAAACTTTGAGGGAAGATAAATCTCATAAAAGATCATTTGATCCCTTGAAATTATGACTTTCTGGATGAAATTCAAACTAGAATGTAATTCTTAATATATTTCTTTTTAATGCATATAACCTGACACTAACAGGTTTCACTTTAAAACAAGGAAATAATTGTTTTAAATTGTTTCTTCAGTACTCTCTGTCCCTACTAACCCTAACACTAATCCTAAACTCTAACTCCTAACCCATAACACCAACCCTAACCCTAGGGTTTTAAATTAACCCTAATTTAAAACCCTGTTTTAAATTAAACCCTGTTTTAAATTAAACCCCAGGCAAGTGAGGGTTAAGTTGCACTGGAATACTTCTTATACAAATAAATAAACAAGCCAGTCAACAAACAAATATTACATTATTAAATACAGCTAAAATATTATCAGAAGTAATAAAGTACAATCCACTGTGCTGTCCACAATAGACAGTTAGATATTTAATGCATATATATCAAATAAAATTTACATTTACTGTCAATTAAATATGATTTGTTTGGTTTAAACTTTGGGGTACATGAGTAAGTTTCTACAACTATTAGCTATTTTTTAATTATGATTTCCATAGAAAAAGTATATATGTGTGTGAAACTACTTAGGAATAATAAAAAGCAATGAATGTGCATTTTCCAGTTATGCTGAGGTATAAAATTAGGGCATGAACTGTTCCCGCGCAGAGGCGAAGCAGAGATACCGGCAAAGACACGAAGTTCTCAGCTGCTGTGGATGTTTTTCCATCTCTACTCCACTTCAGCTGTAGTAGCATCGTCCTAAACGTGCCAACGCCTGGGATCAGCACTGCCACCCAACATTACTGCCCACAGCATCGCCCGCCTGATGCAGGCTGAGCTCCGAGTCTCTCCGGGTGGAGGCGGGAGAAGCTGGCAGTACTGTTTCCACAGCCTCATCTGTTATGACTGGCTGGGAAGGAGTGACAGGCCAGGACCCTCGGCTGGTCTAGCAAAACCACACCCCGCACCTCCTTTGCTGGCAGAACTCGAGGGCCCACAAGCAGCCAATGGAAGATGGTGGTTTGAGTGTAAACCCGGGTGTGGGTGAGGGTGGGGGTAGGGTGGTGCTGCGTGTAGTAGGGGCGAGTGTGAACCGTGCAACGATGCAGACACACACACACACACACCGATCATACCGGGATGAACGAGACACAAAAGAACAGAGTCTGAAAGAGGCACATTGCAGACAACAGTCAGTAGCTGCGAAACACACACACACACACACACGACTGCACACACAAACTCACACACTCAGAGGATATGCTTGGACAAAATGATTGACTTTATCCCTTTCACCTTTCCATCTTGGGTTACTGATGTAAAAGTTGTTATTGAATTTTTCCCCTTTTTACACATGAAATAATCAGAACAAACCTGCTTTCTGCAGAGGGTGAAAGCTTTGCTTTCTGGAACAACCCTATAAAGACTGTCCTTCACAGGTATGTCTATTAAATGTATATACACATAAAAACATGGATCGAAATTCATCCCTCCATTAAGGATCATTACAGCAAAGGTTATACTGTTAATATTAAAATTTACTGTAGAACTGAAGAAGTTCAGTTTGGAGCAGCAATGAAAATATTGTATTAAAATGTTATGGTAAATAATACATGCAGTCGCATTGTACATATGTAAAGATTTACCTGATTGGCTAAAAATCCAAGAACCGTAATAAGAAATGGAATAATTGGCTCTGAGGTTCACTATTTAAAGCAACTGGTTCTACAAAAGAACCACATTCGAAAAACGTAATTACACTGAGACCAAACAGCATATCCCAAATGACTTCCACAGAAAGCTTCCTTCACTAAATGTCTAATAGGACCTTAGCCTAAGGAGTTTAATTGGGAAACAGAACGATTCCCCATGCAGTCCAGACAGGAAGACCATGCCACACGTACAGTAAAACAGATTAAACACAAAGGCACTTGAATATGACCGCGTTCTGGTCAAATGAGAGGCTCTTTTCACTTGAGTGCTAACAGGCCCTTAAAAAGCCTCCATCGCAGAGAGGAGAAGGAGCTACATGCTGCCTAACCGCAGAGTGGGAGACTACATTAAAGGGACATAACAATAACACAGGACCTCGGATTCCTGCCTCCAGCCCCAAAGTCTGCCGCAATAAGACTAGACAAAATTCGCCAAACATTTTGAATATTCTTGAAAACGACATCTTTTTTTGATGAAGACATTCTGAAACACCTTGTTGTTCTCTCTCTTTCTCTCTCTCTCTCCCTCTCTCGCTTTCTCTCTCACTCTCTCTCTGAAAAACTTCTGGAATCCTTATTATTAAAATGATAGCAATTTTGTCTAGTTAACCTGTCGTGTATACTCATGGATGCCTGCCCATTAGCACCGCTGGAGCAGGCAGCCAAGGTCCTTTCCCACACTGAACTGAAAGTGCAGAGAAGTCGAACACTTTATTGGACCTGGAAAAATGCAATAAAGCTGAACTCTGTGAATGTGCCCATCTGTTGGATCTCTGAGCACTTCCTGTAAACAAGCCATGGAGAACAGAATGCCCCCCTCCCCAGGTCCCTGCTCATGGAGAACAGAGAGCTTCATTTTCATGTTTTGTTTTGCTGTGGCCTTGTTCTCTCTCGGTTTGTTTGGCACTTGAGAAAAACAGTAAAAACTCTAAAAATCAGCGCAGCTTCAATACGGCTACGACAGTTTTTTATTGTTGTTTTCTTACACATGCTTGTTTACACTCCCGAACTGGTACACTGCTCAGTGAAGACTTTAATATATACAAGACTATACAAAAGGTTTTCATTTGGGCTGAACATTGCATATATGTATTTACTGTTTAGTCTGTTTACTCGAGAATCAGGTTACGCGTCTAAAGGATCATATTTTTAAAAAGTATTTTCCAAGGTTTTTTTATTCAATTATTTTTCATTTCTTGTTTTTGCTTCATGTTTTTCACCCTGCGCCAATAAACCCAGGCATCAATTCATTCTGATATTCATTCTGGATGTTTATGATGTCATCTCCCCTTCCCCAGAGTTAATTTGTTTGTATGCTTTGCACAGTCATTTCCGGATGGCCACTCACACGCACACACACACACACACGCACAAACACACACACAAACACACACACACACACACACACACGCACAAACACACACACATGCACACGCACACACACACACAAACACACACACACAAACACACGCACACCAGCCATTCAGCTACTTAGGGCTATTTGCGATGTAATTTATCCATAACAACACAATACAAATTCCCTACATAAAACCACTGAGCCCTCTGTTGTAGAGCATCTCTGCTGATGTGTACATACATGAAGTTAATGCAAATCAACAATCTGCAGGACCTTTTCACTTAACCTTTACTTAGTTTAAATAAAGGCGTATTCCAGAGACGTAACATTAATGTCACACTGCATTATACAGGGAACTGGGCCAGTAACACTAACCACCTTCTGACTATGATTGAGTTTAATACAGTGCCAGTTACAGTAACTTTACAAAAACAGTTTAGTAAAATATACCATTAGTATAAAGGCCTCGTTGATTTGATTTGGGTTTACTGTTTCATATTGTTTTTCTGTATTTTTTAACATTACTTAATCATATTTGATGCATTATATACTTCACACTGACATCTGTTTTCTCAACTACATTGTGAATATGTCCTAAAAAAATTACATATTGTATAGAAATTTTACCCAGCACTTATCGTTTTTGTACATATTTTAAATGCAATTATTATCAGTTACACTAACGAACATATTTAAAGTTGTGTATTGAGTTGGATTAATTCGTTCTGTTCAATCATAATGTTCATCCATTCACTGTTTCTAACAAAGAATACACAATGAAAAGAAAACTGATCAGCCTATATTTTGCCTAAAAGTTCTTTACACTTTTTATGTAAAAAGAAACACACATTTCTGTAGAGGCTTTAACTCACTGGCTGTTTTAATCTTAGTCCCCGCATTAGGAGTGTATACGTTTTAGATCTGCAGGGCGCTCGTGGTTGATGTGAGAGAACCCAGATCGGTTCCCATAGGTTCGGCACGCGGAGATTCGCTCCCAATGTTGTTCTAATCACGTCAGTGATGTCAGGTGGAAAAGACGACTTACTTCCTCTACCTCTGCCAGGGCTTGCGGGGAGAACAGGACGGCAAGGAAATCCGTATTTTCCAGCTTCTTCCCCAACTCCGCTGATCTCTGAATGAAGTTACGCTTGTTTATTTATTTTCCATCGTGTAGATAACAACATGAGTTCAATGCGGGGGATGGCGGCCTCCATTTCCAAAGTCAAAGCGCGGTTCAGAGTTGAGAATGGGCGCCACTGACAGCCATGTCTTCAGGGCCTCGCGCTGACCGTGTCCTCTTTCCTAATTGTCTTCCTATAGACTTTGTTTCTTTTGTTTTGTTTTGTTTTGTTTTGTTTGTTTGTTGTTGTTGTCGCCAAGAACACGCGGTTTTTTCTTGTTTACTGAAGTCACGCAAGACCATCAAATTAAAAGCCATTTAAAAGACACTACCAATATTACCCCAAAAGGAGTGCTTCAGCACAGTGAACGTTTGGTCAAAGATTGTGTCTAGCAAATGTTTCATTATTAAATCCAGTTAATTTTCTCTTGTAAACCCAAATTGAACGTAACTGAATGTCTAATCTGTGGTTTTTAACGTTACGGGCGTGAAGCAGAGACTCTAATTTTAAAACCATTCTATTCCACTGGTAGTTTAATATATTCTATTCTTTTCCAAATGCGATATTTGGAAATTAATCAACTCAGTGGAACATGTATAATAAAACTAGGAGCATTATGAAAACTCAGTTTATATAAAATATGTTCAAGTGCCCTCTATTTGTCTTTCATTTATTCACTGTACTAAAGTAAAAGTTTGTTTTTAAATTATTGTATTAACCCAGCTTACCAAGATTATAAAAACACACATGTAACTAGTCAAGGGTGACGCATATTTCATTCAATCTTTCTTATGCATTGCAGCATTTTGAGTACAGACGTCCTTGTGTTTGAGCTGTATCTAATTTAATCTATTTTTAAAACAATTTTAAAGGACTTAATGCACATTAATTTGATTTAACTCAGTTAATGATAATAAACACATTATAATAAACTAATTATGGGTTCCCCCAGGCAAGTGACATAAGGACATTCGCTGCACCATGTGTCTGACCATTCAACACAGCATAGCCTTTCACAGCTGGTCTTCAACCAAGCTGAGATCCCCCCAAAGGAAAACAAAAAACTACTGTCAGTACTACTTACAGCAGTCTTCTAGAAGGTCTTCTCTCCCAGGGATTTTTTTTGAAGAACTGCAGACCTCTTTGGTGTCAGCAGACTTCCATATCCGTGCGGACGCAGCTGGGTCTGTGGTGCGGGGCATGAGGCGGGTTTGTGTGGAGCTGAGGAGTTTAACTCCACCGTGAGGGCAGGCTGGGCCTCAGCATGCTGCTCCCGCCTTGCTCCTCCTCCAGAGTGACTCAGAAACTGAGAGCCAGGCGCACACATCATTCAGAAGTTTGTCTGCAAAAAAACAAAAAAAACAAAAAACAAAAGCCACACCCATCCCAGAGCAGAGAAGGGAGGGGTGTGGCTTCTTTTTCCTTAAATAACACCAGGGAGAGAGAGCAGAGGAAGTTTGTGTTTTCAACCTCAGCCCAGGTCTCAAAGAGCATGCAGGAGGGTGGTTTTTTTTTTTTTTTTTTTTTTAAGAAAAGTTGGGAAAGAAAACACAGAATTATGCTGTTGTCATTACAGGATGTTTATGTTAATTAGAGAAGGAGGTTCCAGGAATGAGGGAGTGTGTAGGTGTGATGAGACCTTTGAAGGAAGTTCTGGCCCTAATCAAGCGTTTGAATAAGACATCATGTGTTTGTGTAAATGTGGACTTTATAGCTGTACTTGTGCTTTGCCTGGGGGGAGTTGAGGGTGATTATCAGACTTCACTCAGAGCCCTGAGGTCCTGTGTGCACATTTCACATAGTGGATTCTGCTGAAACTCTGAAATCCTGATGATGGTTATCCTAAAGGTTGTGGGTTTACCTCCCAGGTCATGGCATCACCTCACGGGGTCATAAACGTGTTCTTGTGGCTCATTCACCTCAACTTCACCACCTACCAATGTGCTCCACTTCCATGGACTATCACCGATGATCATTTTTGATTGGACAGTGGACAGAAGTCTTGCGGTGGGTTTTGTAATTACTGCTTACTGTAAAACAGTAATTACTGTTTTGTAATTAAAGAGTGTGCGTTGTTTGGACGTGTAAGTCTGTGTCAGAATGAGGCACAATTATTCCATCCTAAATCATGCATCGTTATCGGACTAAATTGGGGGGGAGGGGGGTCATATTTTAAACACACACATGAATGAAGAGCTCTTGTTTGATCACTGGTTTCTGTTTACATCATAACAGTGTGCGTTGCTGGGCAACTGGCCGTTACTTTATCAGATTAACCCAATCAGGCTCAATCACTGGCCAATGGCGCTGAAATTTGATCCAGGGGACCCAGGGTAATTCAGCCTACCCTGAGTGCAGTGATGGCTGTGCTCAGCTGACGGGTGCATTAGGTGGTAGCTATGGCAGTCATATCCCGATGCTGTTAATCAAAGCCGTACGAGCTGGTGTAGGAGCCAGGATTAAACAAAGTTTACAAAAGGTGTCTGGAGAGTAGATGGTCCATATTCTATGACAGAAGAATACATTCAGGATGTGATTGGGGTAATGACAGTGCATTTTACTGGGCAGGAGGACATGACACTCTTAACAGCTCCTCTCTAAAGCTCTGTGAAGGCCATCAAACAAAAGAGGAGTCTAGAACTAAACTATAAAAGTGCTATTTAGTCTGGCTGGTTGCCCAGACAGCGAGTAAAAACAAAGTTCACCCTCCCCGTCAGACATCCGGACGGGCAAACCCATACAAACACTTTCACCTGTAACTCTCTGAATAGGAAATCCATAGCAAGGGAAATGGGGCGTGGGCATGTGTGTGTATATGCACGTGCACGTGTGTGTGTGCGTGTGTGTGTGTGTGTGTGTGTGTGTGTGAACTGTACATTTCTGTTTGCATTTATGTAAAAATTCCAATTGAGTGTGTGTGTGTGTATTTGTGTATGTGAGTGGGTTAATATGTGTGTGTATGTGCATGTGTGTGTGCATGTGTTTATGTGTGCGTATGCATGCATGTATGTGTGTGTATGTGTATATTTGCATGTATGTGAGTATGTATGTTTGTGTGTGTGAATATGTATGTGTGTGTGTGTGTGTGTGCATGTGAATATGTATGTATGTGTGTGCGTGTATGTGTGTGTGTGCGTGTGAATATGTATGTGTGTGTGTATGTGTGTATATGTGTGTGTGTGCGTGTGTATGTGTGTGTGTGTGTGTGTGTGTGTGCGTGTGAATATGTGTGTGTGTGTGTGAGAGAGAGAGAGAGAGAGAGAGTGAGTCATGCCATACGTGAGATCCCACCCTGCGTGGGAGGGCAGCTGATCCTGTCACTTGGCTCGTCCTGGGAAGGAGTGCTCACACAACACCATTCTTTGTTCACATGGCAGCCGATGGGCTATGATATGCTCCCTCCCACCATCCACTCACATAAAATGGCAAAAGTCACCTTATATAACATAAAAGTCTCCTTATATATACTGTATATATATAACAACCTTATATAACATAAAAGTCTCATTATATATACTGTATATATAACAACCTTATATAACATAAAAGTCTCCTTATATATACTGTATATATATAACAATCTTATATAACATAAAAGTCTCCTTATATATACTGTATATATATAACAACCTTATATAACATAAAAGTCTCCACAGGACCAGCTGATTGAAGCATTTCAAATAAAATGATTTGCACATGCAGCAAAGAATGAAAATCAGGTAGTTATAGCATCACGTTGTATTACAACCCAAAACCTACAAACCCAGCGATGATGCATTTAAATAATAAATGAACTTCGTTCAGTCCGTAGTGCTGATTTTATTCTTATTCTTACAACTAATCTCTCTCTCTTTCTTTCTCTCCCTGTCTGTCTGTCTCTCTGTCTTCTCTCTGCATATGATACACCTGTATCTGTATGTATAGTGTACAGACATGAGGGCCTCCAACTTTTATAACAGTGATTCATTTTTAATCCCAGAAGTTAAAATATGAAGCTGTAATCAATAATTTACAGCCCCCTTTTGCAACTCTCATGACATCGATCGGTACTGTAGCTAATTAAAAGAAAAATTGGTAAAAAATTAATTAATTAGGAAACCACAAACAAAAGGCTGAGGTGGGTAACCTCAAATCACAGTGGCGTAGTCAGGGTCTCCTGGTCACATGGTCTCCTGATCACATGGTCTCATGGTCACATGGTCACATGGTCACATGGTCAAGTGTGCCTCGTAATTTCCACTAAACGGGGAACATTATTGTGACTCCCGCGTCTGGTGCCAGTTGGCAGCAAGTGTGGAATCACACAGACGGCTGGCTCGGCCCATCAGTACAAGTACAGCGCCACTGCCCCAGTCGGGCGGTCTGCCCCCACCCCCCCCACCCCCGTAAAATGGTTAGCAGCAATTAACAAGGACCATTCACAGCCATCGTGCTCAGTTATCCAGCTGAAGTACACGTTTGAATGCGTGCATTCTTCCCTCACATGGTTGAGCTGCTGGCCCTCCTCTGCTGTCTGTCCTGTTCAGTCTTGTGCGCTGATTACAGAACCGCCCCCATAAGGAGGTGACGCTCTGGAAAGTGCACAGAATGGCGTCCAGAATGGCGTGTAGAAGAACTTCCCTCCCACAGGTTTTGCTCATCTGTCTGCTAAACACTGGCAAGCATTATGCTGTCTCGGTCTTAAGCACACAATCTCTTGGTTTGACCATCTGTATGGTTACACACTTGTTCCATAACCTCACCTCTGTTTAATCCCGGAGACACACACATATAGGACAAAGAGTCTGGGGATGTGTTGTGGACCAGCAAAGGGCAAAACGCTCGGGGGGTTAGTGTCAGTAGAACAGTGTTGATGGTTTTCCTTCAGACATACGGTCAGTCCTGACTTCTTTTAAGTGAAGAAGTATTACTCTCTCGTAGAACGTCTCTAATCGTCATTCATGAAATGCTTAAGTCAGACATTGATTTATTACTACAAAAAAGTAGCAGTATGTAAAGTCTGGCTGGCACCAGGCCTCTCAAATGCATTGTTGTCTAGGCGATCAAAGAAGCAGCCTCAACCAATCAAACTCAGCTCAGCAGATCACGTAGAAACATGCATTGTGTTGACATTAACGGTTTTCTTCTGACTAGAAAAGACATAGGAGAACATAAAGTGAGGTCAGTAAACCTGCTCAGGAGAAACAGGACGCTGGGAATATAACAATAATAATAATAATAATAATAATAATAATAATAACTATTTTTAAAAGTATTATTAGCAGTAGTAGTAATTGTAGTTACCTTTTAATTGTAGAGAACCTTTTAAATAAAAACACATAAGATACAGGTATGAATATTTGTTTAAATTCTTACAAATTATGTTTTGTTCTTAGAAATAGTATGAACTTTTTGGGTGATGGTAACACATAAAAATTCAACATTTGTTCAACTGAAGATCTAGTTCTGTCCAATGACTTTTTTTTAAATCATTATTAATACATTCTCAAATTCCACCTTTTTTCTCTTTGGTTTATTTAAAATGTAAACACATAACATTTACTTACATTTGTATCTAAATATTTTAGTGGAAATAGTGATATTTAATAAATATTTAATAAAGCTTTATTGTATTTTTTTGTTCAGCTTCTAATCTTTATTTTTAAATATTGCTTTCACTTTTTCATTTTTTAAAATTAATTAAATGCATTAATTTATGTCAAACAGCATATTTAATCCTACAGTATTTATGCTCTATTATACATTGCCATATGGTTATATACACAAACACACCATTTTAAAAGCAAATAATGGCCTCATAAAAAAGAGCCTGTTCATTGGCTTTCAGCATGTACAAGAATGTTTTAATATATTTTTTTCATGTTTGATGTTTTGATACATTTTTTGAAGTTTTTGGCTGTTCTTCTAAAATTTGAAAATGAATTAAATGAATATTATCTCTCATGAGTAATGTGACAAATCCTCTATGATTTCTTTATTAAGAAGCCTTAATGTGTTTGGGGAGCACTTTCTGTGTTTGGGGAGCACCTTCTGTGTTTGGGGAGCACTTTCTGTGTTTGGGGAGCACCTTCTGTGTTTGGGGAGAACCTTCTGTGTTTGGGGAGCACCTTCTGTGTTTGGGGAGCACTTTCTGTGTTTGGGGAGCACCTTCTGTGTTTGGGGAACACTTTCTGAGATCCTAAAGACAGAAGTAAGGTGAGGTCAGCAAACCCTCTCAGGAGTGTCAGAACTGTGGGCATGTTTGCAAGGAACTCTGTAACAACTTTTGAAGTAATCCATGTTCTACCATTCATTGCTGTATACGGATCAACCAGCAGGGATTAAATGTGGTTTCCTGGACACTTGTGTGTGTCAGCAATCAGATCATCCTGGCCTGGGAAACAGCTGAGAGGTCCAAGTGTCATAACCCTGGTCTTGTCATGCGTGAAGTGTCTATGGTGACAGAGTGGGGGAGCCTTATCATGTCTGTGTGGGAGTGTTTGTGCTGATGTCAAACCTGATTTTACTTTCATTCTCACTCCAGCGTGTCCTCGGGAGCTTGGGGGGGTGGGTCTTATTCCTTTGCATTTTCTCCAGCACATGGCGTGATGCTCAGGACTATGACTATCTTAATTTCCCTGAGGGAACCCGCCCATAGGGACCAATAAAGATCGATCGATCGATCTATCTATCTATCTATCTATCTATCTATCTATCTATCTATCTATCGATCTATCTATCTATCTATCTATCTATCTATCTATCTATCTATCTATCTATCTATCTATCTATCTATCTATCTATCTATGACCAGCTGCTGTTTCAGACGTTTACGTCTGCAAATCACACTTTGCTAATCCGCACCTCCTGCCACAGAGCAGGCAGGTTCGGGCAGTTTGCTGCTGAAACTGCGAGTGATGGGGCTGGAAAAAAGTCTGCTGTCTGCTACGGAAACAAGAGCACCGAAGAGAAGAAAACAGGAAAGAAAGCAAAGTTGGTGTGTGAGCAGAGAGCCATGAGGGCCACGAGGGCCACGAGGGCCATGAGAGCCATGAGGGCCACGAGGGCCACGAGGGCCATGAGAGCCACGAGGGCCACGAGGGCCACGAGGGCCACGAGGGCCACGAGAGCCACGAGGGCCACGAGAGCCACGAGAGCCACGAGGGCCACGAGAGCCACGAGGGCCACGAGGGCCACGAGGCAGGCGAACGTCCCCGAGGAAGCCCCGCGATCTGAGACAGAGCTCCACCGTTTGGCCTCAACCCCACAAAACATGAAAACACGAGTTATAATCCAATACACTGGGTTTTACCGTGAGTCTGGGTGGGGTTTGGAAGGGTGGGGGAGGGGAAGGATGGAGGAAACACCACCAACACATGGTGGAGACAGTAAGAGGTTGTTGTCTGTGGACCTGATGACTGTGTCTGCTTTTCCCTGTATTGACCCATGACCTCTTGCACTTCATACCAGTCTAATTGCCTCTGCGCGCAATGTGAGCCAGCATACTGTAAATGCTAATTAAGATCATGAGCCTCGGCAGCACGGGAATACGTCTGGCCTGTTCTTTGCAGTTGGCACAGAAAAGCTGTGGTTGAGAGAGAAGGAGGTAGAGAGAGAGGACAAGAGAGAGAGGGAGGGAGAGAGAGAGGACGGGAGAGAGAGAGGGAGAGAGAGAGGACGGGAGAGAGAGGACGAGAGAGCGAATCTCTTTCCTCTCGTTGCATGTCATCAGTGTGTGGTCTCAGTGATCAGAAGTCTGTCAGACTGAGCCACACTGCAAACTCTGCCAGCATTAAAGCCCAAATAGACTCAACACAGTCTTCTTCCCAAAACATTTAGTTATTTATGGCAAAAAAGAAAACTGCAGTAAAACAAAATACATCTAGAATATTTCATAAAAGTAAATATATTTCCTTATTATTTCCTTTTATATCCTAACTGTGTCCTATATCCTCTTATATATATATATATATATTTTGTCTCCTTTATATATATATATTTAGTAGAGATATTAAAAATGTAGTAAAATACACAAGATTTTCAATGTATATATATTTTAATATATACAAGATATTTCCAATGCATACATGTTATATAT
>JAOXYF010000016.1:11873112-11887793 GCA_028565775.1 Sternarchorhynchus goeldii
GTGTGTGTGTGTGTGTGTGCGTGTGTGTGTGTGTGTGTGTGTGTGTGTGTGTGTGTGTGTGTGTGTGTGTGTGTGTGCATGTGTGTGTTTCGTGTGCATGTATGTGTTTTGTGTGGGTGTGTGTGTTTTCCAGGCTTGGACCCATGCTGGCATCCTACTAAAACACAAATACAGCTTCCTAGTTGGCTGTGCCTCTATTTCAGATGTTGTGGCTCAGGTAAGGGCGTGTCTATATATGCCCATGAAATGTGTTTGACCTTGTCATGTATTGCCTGTACTCAAAAGCTAAGAAGCATTGTATTTAAATTTTAAGCTAACTGTTCTTTGTTATTAAAAGTGCATTTGAATGTATTTTAACAGCCTCCCCCCATCTCCCCTCCCTTTTCTCTCTCTCCCTCTTTTATCCCCCCGGTAGATTGTGTTTGTGGCTGTTCTGCTGCACAGTCATTTGGAGTGTGTGGAGCCGATGCTGATTCCCATCTTGTCTTTGTACATGGGAGCTCTGGTGCGCTTTACTATCGTCGGCCTGGGCTACTACCATCGTATCCATGACAACATCCCTGACTCTAGTGGCCCTGAAGTGGGGGTATGTACTGTTCAACTTTACTATTACTCCCAGTATACACTAAATTATACACTAAATGAATATACACAAAATTACAGTAACTCACAAGAACCCAGTGTAAAGCAGCTACTTGATCTCGTGTGTACAGTACCAAATACTATGACATTTCTGTAAGTAAATAGATCTAACCCCTAACTCCTGACTCCCAGCTCTTAACCCAAGCACCTACTCATTTTATTTAAAAAAAAAATTATTAAACATTTGCTTAGTTTAGAATTTACAACATGAACGCCAGTGCAAATCATGAACGACAATACAAAATACAAAATGCTTGGTGTGCAGAGCTGGGAGCAGAAATACCAGATTCAAACTGGGAATCTGCCCTTAGTTCGATCAGTAAGTCATTTCATGCTCGACTTAATCTTATTAAATTCAAGGTCCTTCACTTTTTGCAAGGAGAAGGATGTTGATTATCTGGAAATCACCTCATCTTCCATTACCCTCACAATGGCTTTGTGATCTTATGCTGCTCCTTAAAATGGAGAAGTTAAAACTAAAAGCACCTGGAAAATGTTGTAAAACATGGAACCCTGTGCTCTAGTATTTTGAAAAGTTAAAAAGTCTCCCCACCACATAAGTGTCTGTCACGTTGCGAGGGCAGTGAGCTGTAAGAAGCGACAGAAACTCCAACGTGCGTCAATGTCAATAAACTGTTTTATTTTCGGTTTCATTTGATCAAACAGTTAACAGCAGACAACGCTTACCACAGACGAATTCACCATACGTAACGATTTCCACGAACCATAGACCGACAAAGACACGCTTATATACACACACCCTGACGAGACAAAGGTGACACAAGTAACACATAATGATCACTCCTGACTGACACCGACAAGCACTCACGAACATGGACAAACATTCACAAGACCAACAACACCCAGACACACCCTCACTCATATGACACAGACACACACCTCCACACGGACACACCCACACACAAACGAGACAGGGAAGGCAGCCAGGGCGGCCACCATGACGTAGCCTCTACCACTGGCGCAGGACCGGAGGACTGGCACCACGGCCATCGGCACATCCCCAGGAGCAGCCACCCCCCGTTGCAGGGCCAGTGCACGGCGCCACGCCCCTAAGCCACTCTCCCTGGGAACAGGGACGACACAGGGGGAACACACACAGGAACAAACACGGTCACCGGGACAGACACAGGCACAGACACAGGCACGGGTACAAACACAAACGGGAAAACGGGGACATGAACAAACAGTCACATTAATAGTAAGGGGAATGGTGAATGGGACTTAGAATGGTGAGCCAGAGCCAGAATGGTGAGCAGGGGGCCACCGGCTCCCCCCATGGGCCCCATAGTCCCCCAGCTTCCGAGGGCCAGGGTCCAAAGCCGGGCAGCTGCGGCACTGGGAGCGGAGAGGTCTTCGCGGCTCCTGGGGTCTCCCCGGCTGGGGACCGCGGCGCAGACTCCAGAAGGCGAGACGTCTTAGGCTGGCTTGCCGGCTCCTGGGGCTGCGTCCGGGGCGTGTCCTCTGGCTTCCGGGGCGTGCCCGTTGGATGCCTTCTCCCGTATCGGAACTCAGGTGGGGTGGAGATTCCGGCTGCCTCCTTCCGAGCCCCGACTCCCTGAGTCCTCCCACGTCTCCTCCTGGTCTCCCTCGCCTGTGGTGGGGGTTCCAGCCCCTCCCCCTCGGCCTCCATTGCCGACTCCGAGCAGGAGGGGGTGCTCTGGGTTATTTATTTATTTATTTATTTATTTATTTATTGTATTGATTTTTGTTGTTGTTGTTTGTGTATGTGTGTGTACTATATTAATTAAGTGGAAAAAATGTGGAAATTGCTTCGTCTGTAGTATGTAAACTTGCATAGCTCCACATATAAATAAATAAATAAAATACATAAAATTTGTTTACAGCATGTGATAGTTATCATGACTCTTGTTTTCAGAAAGGTGTTTTCAGAAAGGTGAAATTCAAATCAACTCACTCTAACCTCTTTCTCCACATTTCTGGTGCTATCTTGGTGTGTGTGTGGGGGGGCATTAGGGTGATGCCACGATCAAAAAAATGTTGAATTTCTGGTGGCCCCTGGCACTGATCCTGGCTACCCAGAGGATCAGCAGGCCCATCGTGAACCTCTTTGTGTCCCGTGACCTGAAAGGAACTTCAGCTGCTACTGAGGTCAGTGACATCACACACTCTCACACCAACTCACACACGCTCATACACTCTTACACACTCCCACACACTCTCACACCAGCTCTCACACTCACACACTCCCACACACGCTCACACCAGGTCACATACTCTCACACATTCTTACAGTCCCACACATGCACACACCAGTTCTTACACTCTCGCACACTCTTACACACTCCCTCACATGCTCACACCAGCTCTCACACTCGCACACACTCTCACACCAGTTGACAGGCTCTCACACCAGCTCACACACGCTCATAGACCCTTAAACTAGCTCACACACTCTCATACATACTTATTCATGCTCAGATATGCTCACACATTCTCACAACATCTTACACATGCTTACACACTCTCATACCAGCTCACACATTTTCACACACCAGCTGACACACTCTCACACATGCTCACACCAGCTCACACATGCTTACACATGCTCACACTCTCACACACGCTCACACACACTCTTACACCAGCTCACACAGTCTCACACATGCTCAATCCAGCTCACAAACATTCACATCAGCTCACACAGCAGATTTCTGATACCGAGGATCTTTCTATGGTCTTTCCACCCTCTGTTTTGCATCCCATAAGGCCCCTAACCCTAGAACCAAACCTAATCCTAACCATAATCCTAAAACGAACCCTGTAGAGCTTTCAGGGGGTGTAAATCGACTCCTCATCAGGAGCCGGTCAGTGTGACTGGTGACAGAGGGTTAGGGCTCTAATCACAATTGGTTCTCTTGTTTGGGACCGGTGAAATGTCATGTGTTATCTTTATTTTAAAGTACTGAAAAATGCTGAAAAAGTTTGAGCAAGTGTATTTGCTTGTATTTGATTTGTATTTGATCTGTATTTGGCAGGTGGACTAGAAATTTGGCAGGTGGACTAGAAATCATTATTCATGTTCATTTATTTGCAGGCCGTTGCAGTTTTAACAGCTACCTATCCAGTGGGTCACATGCCATATGGGTGGCTGACTGAACTGAGAGCTGTCTACCCTGCGTTTGACAAGGTAAGACTCATGATCTGTACACTGACTCAGGATCAGTACACTTACTAATAATCTGTCTCCTCCAGACACTTTCTGGACATTATGAATAAGCCCAAAGGAGACCATCTACAAGCCATTATTAGTTATACAAGAATGTCCCTGAATAGCTGTGCTATAGTCTGTATCATATTATTGAAAAGCTGTATTAGACTCATAGGTCTCTATCATTAAGATAAACTTGCTTAGGGTTCAGTGGGCACCATAACAAGTCCAAGAGAGAAGTTAGTTCTGGATCCCTAACCCTGACCCTACAGAACAAGAGTTATTAGTTTCAGAGATTATGTATGAAGCACCAAACCTTTAAGTATTCAGTTCTCATGATGGCATAATCTATGCAGCGGTTTATGCCTCTGCCAGCACTGTGTAATATTTATGTGTCATATTTATGGATAAAACACAAGGAGGAAAATCCTGCAGCCTCGAATTCACAGAATTCACACACAGAAATGCACACATACATACAGACTTACACAGACACAGACACACACACACACACATACACACAGACATGCACACACACATACAGACTCGCAGACACACACACACAAACACACATGCACACACACACACAGCATTTCCCCTAAAGGGAAAATATTTCTAAAACATCCAGTCTGTAGATTTTTAAGCTTCCTTTGGACTAAAAATGATCTGTTTTATGATCTGTTGCTTTTCCTCCCTTTCAATAATACCAGAACAATCCCAGCAACAAACTGAATAACGCCGGAATGACCGTCACCAAGTCCCACATCAAGCACTTTACATTTGTTTGTCTGGCTCTGTCCATCACAGTAAGTGAACCCTCAGACCCAGCCTTCTTTCACTCTGTGCATCACAGTAAGTGAACCCTCAGACCCAGCCTTCCTTCACTCGTGCACCCAGAAGCATGCAGGATCACCCTGTTGTCATAATTAACAGGTTGAGTAACACTGCCGTAAGTCAGTACTACATCTCAGAGACAATTAAAAATGTGACCAGATTTGTCATTTTTTTCTGTTGAAGTACTGTCTTCTCCTGATGTTATGTTTGCATAAAGTGTTATAATGTCATTTTTTTGTAATTATTATTTATTTATTTAGATTTATTATTGTTTATTTATTTAGTTAGTTACGCATTTGTCTGTGTGTGTGTGTGTGTGTTGCAGCTCTGCTTTGTAGTGTTCTGGACTCCGCATGTGTCTGAGCGCATCCTGGTGGACATCATAGGTGTTGACCGTGCCTTTGCTGAACTCTGTGTTGCCCCATTACGAATCTTCTCCTTCTTCCCCATACCAGGTGAAACCCCAGCTCACCTTTCATTTTCTCTCTTTCGGGCAAACGCACAGACAGAGCCTAACCCTCCTAACCAACCCTTAACCCTAACCCTAATCCTACATCATCTCAGTCTTCTCATATTCCTGGATACAACACCAGTTGTGGTGCAGTTTCACCCAACAATCCTGCATACTCACAGTGGCCTGTCGTTGCACATAACAGGATGGAGGGTTCGGGGAGGGTTGGTTACAGAGGAGATATCCCAAGAAAATAAAGTGTGAGGTAAAGGTCAGTGATTATATTAATGCACCAAAATAAGAGAGCTAGGGTGGGAAATTTAGCACAAAGTAAAACAGACAGGAGAGAGTGAGAGAGAATGCATACTGTACTGTAGGTACAGCTAATAGTCCTCTGTTTATCAGATCTTAGGGTCAAGGTTAGGCTTAAGTTGGTTAGGATTAGGAGAGGGTTAAGGTTAGGGTTAGAGGGGGTTTGGGATAGGAGAGGGTTAAGGTTAGGGTTAGAGGGGGTTTGGGTTAGGAGAGGGTTAAGGTTAGGGTTAGAGGGGGTTTGGGTTAGGAGAGGGTTAAGGTTAGGAAAGGGCACTTAAAGGATCTCAGCATGGGATCTTCAGCTAAGAAGGCAAAAAAGGGAAAGAGAAACAGCCAGAGACAGAGGTGGAGCGCAAGCAGGCTTCAGAAAAGGGAAGAAAAAGATGATGGATTTGGTTACTCATCTGCACAGTGTTGCCAGGGCTGCCATGTGATCTGGGTGTCATGTGATCAGGATCTCTTTGATGGTGCAGCTGAGTGTGACCCATGTCCTGTCTTGCTATGTCCACAGTGACAGTGCGTGCTCATTTAACTGGATGGCTGATGACCCTGAAGAAGACCTTCGTCCTAGCACCCAGCTCTGTCCTACGCATCATCGTCCTCATCACTAGCCTGGTGGTTCTGCCGTATATGGGGTAAGTGGCTCTCCTCCCACCACTCCACTGATCTGGACACACCATCCACTACTATGAGGAGAAAGTCAAGAAGAAAGACTATCATTTCAGAAAATCTTCTAGACTCTAATGTGTTATGAAGGGATCAGCTACAGTATGTTGGAGGAAGTGACAATACATCAGTTAGTACAATAATATCAATTTGTTCATGAAATTAAAGCCCATGAAACTAAGTTAGGACAACTGTTTGTGCAAAAATGTATTTTGCACAAGCTGCTGGTTTTGCTTTAATACTTTAATGTGCAGGTCTGTGTGTGACTTTAATACTTTAATGTGCAGGTCTGTGTGTGACATACTTTAATGTGCAGGTCTGTGTGTGACTAATACTTTAATGTGCAGGTCTGTGTGTGACTTTAATACTTTAATGTACAGGTCTGTGTGTGACTTTAATACTTTAATGTACAGGTCTGTGTGTGACTTTAATACTTTAATGTGCAGGTCTGTGTGTGACTTACTGATATCATGTTGTATCACAAAGGCCCATATTTGGTCATGCGAAATACAAATATGTAGTGCACTGCAGTCTAACCCCTCATACACTGTGGTTTTCCTTAATGGGACTGCAAAACTGTTTACACAGTGCAGATTCCCACACTGCAGTTGGGTTTGTTCTCACATTCATCCATGGTAGTTCAAACAGCATGTGAGCCAGAACAGGAGTATAGTGTAGTAAGCCAGTTGTGTTTGGTAACATTGTGCTTGAGTTGGCTTTGCGTCCAAGTGCCTGCAGTGCTGTAGTGAACTGTGTCCAGGGTGCATGGAGCCACTCTTGGGGTCGGGTCTCTGCTGGCTGGATTCCTGGGAGAGTCTACTATGGTTGCAATTGCAGCATGTTACGTCTATCGAAAACAGGTGAGAAAACCAGTGGCATAAACAGGTGAGGAACCACTGCAATAAACCTTTATAGCTGCAGAACCAGTGTTTAACATGTTCCCTGACTTTTAGCTTAGTTTTAGTGAATTTGCTTCACTAAATCTGAATTCACTCTGAATTCAGTCTGGCAGGACTAATAGATATATTGTATAAACCCATGCCCCTCAGACTGGTTGGGCTGGTTTGTTTTCTGGTTTCAGTTTTAAACCAGCACATTATCTCATAAATACAGAATGTAGCAGGCCAGCCAATGCACAAAAGTACAATATTATGATTATGTTTGAACATAATGGCACATAATACCAGATGACTTTAAAAATCTTTTTTCTTTTTTTGGGGGGGGGGGGTGGTTTCAAGATAAGATAAAATAAGATAATCCTTTATTAGTCCCACAATGGGGAAATTTCCGAGGGGTCTTGGAAATTGTAAATGTTTGTGACAATGGTAAAAGCTGCTTCATGTTCCCCATTCTCAGTTCTGCACCTCAGTTTTGTTTATTGTTACCTGTGGTCAAGTACACAGTGCTCTGGTCAGCAGTAAAGAGCCCTGTTTGTTCGTAAGAGAATCACAGAAATAAAACTCATACAGCACATGGTAACACATAAAATCATCATCTAACCATCATCATCTTGTCACGCAACCACGTGCATCATTTAACCATCATCATCATTTAACCATCATCATCATTTAACCATCATCATCATTTAACCGTCATCATCATTTAACCATCATCATCTAACCATCATCATCATTTAACCATCATCATCTAACCATCATCATTTAACCATCATCATCTAACCATCATCATCTAACCATCATCACTTAACCATCATCATTTAACCATCATCATCTAACCATAATCATCACTTAACCATCATCATTTAACCATCATCATCTAACCATAATCATCATTTAACTAGCATCACTTAACCATCATCACTTAACCATCATCATCATCTAACCATCATCATCATATCATCATCATTTAACCATCATCATCTAATCATCGTCATCTCGTCACGCAACCACGCACCGGCAACTCCAATTCCCAGGTTAGATGATGATGGTTAAATGATGGTTAGAAGATGATGATTAGATGATGATGGTTAGATGATGATGGTTAAATGATGATGATGATTAAGTGATGATGGTTAGATGGTGATGATGGTTAAATGGTGATGATGGTTAGATGATGGTGGTTAGATGTGTGGCTGTTGTGACATCTCTGGAAAACAGGCAGACGTGCAGATAGTGAACCAGGTTCAGTTGAAAACAGAGTGTATATCCAACAAACAGACTAATAAGCTGTAAGCCAAAATCAGAATCAATAGCCAGGCCAGGTACCGTTAAAAGAGATCCAAATCAGACAGGCAACAGGACAAAAGGGGCAGGCAAGGAGACAAAATTGTAGAACAAACAAGAATCAAAAACCAGAGCAAAAACCAAAGAATAGAGAGAACCACTTATATGCTTCTGAAATACATTGGCAATACTTCACAAGGAGTGTCAGCGCCAGTACCATTAATATAGTGGTCTGGTGATTGACCACAGGTGAAATCAATATTACAGAGAGGCAGACCTAGCAGGGCGGAGAGAAGAATGCTGGGAAGTGTATTTGCCAGTGCGTAATGATGATGGTTAAATGATGATGGTTAGATGATGGTTAAGTGATGATGGTTAAATGATGATGGTTAAATGATGATGGTTAAATGATGATGGTTAAGTGATGATGGTTAGATGATGGATAAATAGCCTAGACTTAAAGATTCTGACTGTGTCAGAGTCCCGGACATTTTCTGGAAGGCTTTTCCATAGTTGGGGGGTTTTGTAAGAAAAGGTTCTTCCCCCTACTGTTACCTTATTAATTGATGGAACCAGTAAGAAGCAGCACCCTGTGGTCTTACTAAACGGGGAGGCTCATAGTAGGAAATAAGTTCTTGCAGGTAATCAGGGGCGAGTCCATGCAGAGCATTATATGTTAATAGAAGGATTTTATAGTCTATGCGAAATTTGACTGGAAGCCAGTGCAGTGTTGAAAGGACTGTGCTGATATGATCGAATTTCCTAGTTCTAGTTAGAATTTCAGCTGCAGCATTTTGAACTAGTTGAAGCTTATTTAAGATCTTACTAGAGCATCCTAATAGTAATGAGTTAGAGTAAACTAATCTAGAACTAATAAAGGCGTGTACTAATTTTTCTGCATCATGTTGGGATAGTGTATTCCTTAGCTTGCAAATATTGTGTAAGTGAAGAAAAGCTATCCTAGTAATACTATCTATGTATTTATCAAATGATAAGTCTGAGTCAAATACGACGCCAAGATTTTTAGCTACCAAGCCAGGTGCAAAGGGAAGTCAGCAAGATTTAGCATTAAATCCGACATTTTCTGTCTTGCAGTCTTCGGGCCCAGGAGGAGGACCTTCGTTTTATCACCATTAAGGTGGAAGAAATTTTGTGACATCCAATCGTTCACATCTTACGCAGGCTTCAATTTTCTCTAGCCTGGGTCTGTCATCAGGTTTGGCTGATATGTATAGCTGGGTATCATCCGCATAGCAGTGAAAGTTGACATCATGCTTGCGTATAACTGTACCCAGTGGTAGCATATATAATGTGAAGAGTAATGGTCCTGTTTGTCTGCAGCCTGGTCGTGTCTCTGGATTGTCAGCAGCTACTAATACTATTCTACCGACTAACTAATAAACTATGCACTATTCTGCAAGATAGTAAGAATGCGCCCTCCCAGGTTGGGTGGACACCATCCCTACCTAAAAGACCAGGCATGCCCTTGAATTCTTTCTAATTGTCTACAAAGCTCACTTGATTTTCTCAACACCACTTGGACATCCAGCAGTTAAGCTCTGTGAGCCTGCTCTATGATGATGGTTAGATGATGATGGTTAGGTCTATTCATGACTTTCGGGCACCAGTAGGAAGTAAAAGAGTCATGTAAAAACCAAATGTACACAAATATACACAATTTTCCACTCACCCCAAATGTATAACACTATAACATATCATATCAGAGTAGGTTGGATTGTACTTCCCAACTGGGCACAGTCTGGAAGAGACATGTGATTGTGTCAGTATGTTGGGTATATGTAATTACATTGAATAAAGTGTAAAACTAAAGAATGCATATTTGAAATATATTACCAAAAATGTTTCACATTTATAATGAAAGAAATATGATATTTTTAGTCATGCTTGGTGTAATGTGATTAGTAAAGTGATGTTAGGAATGCTTAGTGGTACTTGGGAATGTTGGGAATGTGTGGGGAATGTTTAGTGATGATGCATCTTTTGTGAAAGCCTCTCTCCAGGGAACAGTTCTACCACCTTCTTTCATGTCTGGACCACATAAGTTGATAGACGTTTTATTGAAATGCCCAGTTCTCACAAGCTTTCCTGGGCGGGGTTTATTTTCTTTGATTTCCCAGAAGAAGAATGAATGTGATGGAGAGGTGGCTATTGAAGACGAGGACTCTGCCCCCATGAACGAGGTCCGATCCAGAGGGCAGATGGACGACATGGTGGAACTGAGAGAGGAAGATGAGGAAGAGGAATGAGCAGAGGGTTGACTCAAAATTTCATGGAACTTTTACAAGCATCACATCAGAATTCTTTCATGTGCATCTCTGCTGTTTAAAACAATTGTGTTCAAGATTTTATAGGAGGATACTGAGGCAAGGAGTGATCTCTTACTTTCCAGAGCCGTGTTTTAACTCCATACTGCCCCCTACTGCTGTGTTTAACCCCTGCCAGAATGATCCACTGCTCCGTGCAAATACAAAAGTTATCCAGTCAGAGCGAGTTTCAGTTATAAAGCATGAAGAGCAGGAAGGAATCAAGTGTCTGTCTCTGTTAAATATCATTAAAACACAACACAGAAGTAACCTGCATATGTGTCTTTCAGCTGTCATCTTGAACCTCTGGGTAGGGGACAGTGAAGATACCATTGTTACGCACTAAAACTCTGTTCTCTCAAGCTTCTTTACAAACTCTGATAAACATAGCACATATTAAACACACTGGCTTATGCTTCAAATGTACAAATCTTTCATTATTGCTTTTTAAAAAAAATTTTAACCTTGATCAGCAGAAGGAAAAGAGAGCAGCACAAACCTCTGAAGCCAAATGTTACTGCACAGCTTCAAAGGACCAGTAAAATCTTGAATCACAGAAATGTTTGAAAAGAGAGAAATTATAATATATACGTAGATTCTGAGTGTGAAATAGATTAATGACAACTAGCTGTTAAACAAAAATGGCTTCAGAGTGCTTGGAGTTTGTGGGCCATTTTATACACACTATTTTTTTAACATGCTCCTGGTGTATAAACTTACTTAATATATCATAGGTGTATAGATATACTTAACATTTAGGTGTATAAATATAGTTGATATGTCATATGTGTATAAAATCTACTAATCTTTTTGTATGGGTGGTGTTGTGAAAGTCTTAATGATGGGAAGGGAAGAATCATATTGGTATGGATTTTCAAGACCATGTTAGTTGCAGTATTTTTTTTTTTATAAATATTGTTTAATTTGGGCATTTCTTTTATATCTCAGGATGTGTATATAATCAGAACTATGAAGTCTAGTTGCAGATTTCTCTTCTATCCTGTTTTGTGAATATCTTTATCAGTGTTATTGCACAGGTATTTGGGATGTCTCTGATTCTGTTTGTGGTGAAGAACGATGTCTGGCCAAATTCCTTTTATAGTAAATGTTACTGCTCAAACTAAAACCGATGAAAAACACTAAAGACGTTAAGACCTTTTATTACTGTCAAATGAAGACAAGGAGAGCCTTATTCCTCAGCGATTAAAGTATAACAACATGGTTCAAGAACTTTCATTATGTGCATTCTTCCTTTATTTATTTCTTTGTTTATGAATTGTGTCTGTTTTTCACAAACACTATTGGAATGGAAGAGAGGAATGGAGCAGGTGATGGACGCTGAAAATTATACAAATATACCACTCAACCATGCTCAGGCTTAATCCTGTAACTGCCTCAAATAATGTGACCAAACATCCGGTTTGGGGCTGGTCAGTCTGGTTTAGTGCTGGTCAGTCCGGTTTGGGGCTGGTCAGTCTGGTTTAGTGCTGGTCAGTCCGGTTTGGGGCTGGTCAGTCTGGTTTAGTGCTGGTCAGTCCGGTTTGGGGCTGGTCAGTCTGGTTTAGTGCTAGTCAGTCCGGTTTGGGGCTGGTCAGTCCGGTTTGTCAGATCTCTGTCCACTGTCCTGCAGAAATGGTGAACTGGTAGCTGCTATGCATTGATCAGTATTATTTCAGTGTGTCACCGGCTCACATCCAACCAATTACTTTGTATTTTATTCATTTAACAGATTGTACAGGCTAACAGCAGGACCAGAGTTAGGATTAGCGTGTATATATAGGGTTAGAATTAGCATGTCTGTATTAGGGTATATACGATGTTTGCAACTGTGTGAAAATGGTAAATGAAAATCGACTTCAGTTCTCAATGGTCCGCATATCTTTTTCATAACTGTACACTATGTCAGACATAAATACTGTGATTAGGTGCCAGGTTTGATAAGTAAAAGTTATGTAACCTATTTCTAGGTTATTTCAAATTGATCTGTTTTTTTAGGCTAGACAGATATGGTCTGAATTTTCCATCTTGTCAAATCTTTGTCCTCGCTTTGGGAGTACAATATCCATCCTCTATTCCATGTAGCAGTGAAATGTGTAGTATTCTGAATTCTGATATTTTAGGTAAATATTTATTGTTTGTGTCCATCCACATGGACACTAAATTGTCTTAAATTTTACTATTTAGTGTAAATAAAATCTGTTAACTTTTGACATTGTTGAACTTCCAAAACCAAAGGCAGTGAAACTAGCAATTAAATAGCACCCTCTGCTGTGGAACTGTGGGTCTGCAGTGACATCGAGCAAACAGACCACAGTGGAGCAAAAAGTGCCAGACTTTCTTAGATCTGGCAAGAAACTCCAGATTAGCCTGAAGTAACTGGAGACCTGCCATACTATCACTAACTGATCCCACTCCTCCTGTCTCAACTCCTTCAAATATGACTAAAACACAGGAGAATTATTCACTCTGCTTCATGTCCTTTTCCATGTCTGCTTCAGGTCCCACTGCTCAAATACCCTCAGGCCTGTTTCTGGTTCTTTTGTGAACTGTGTCCCACACAGGTGGGAGCACTACCAGGCGGTAGGACATTTGTTCAGCTGCTTCAGGCCTTTATGAAAGCCCAGAGCAAAATATGAACATGACTACCAATCATGATGTAGGAGGTATAGAGGGTGTCAGGGTGGTAGAGCACATCTATGCTGTGGGTCAGCACTCCCAGTCTGGGAGTTAGGGTTAGGGTTAGGGTCTGGCTCTGAGTCAGTTTCCTTTAACAGAAATCTCATAGTATCTGCCCACTAAACTACTATGTATCCTGCCCTCAGAAACCCTATAAGGCCCAACTGCACAGCCCTGTCCCTGGCATGCACCAGGTAGCTTGATTTGGCCCTTCATCACTGATAGCATAGCCTAAAGCTAACCCTAACCCTAACCCAATCTAAAGAGTGTTAACTCAACCCTAACCCAGTCTAAAAAGTGTTAACCTGTAACGAAGCCTAAAATATTCAGTCAATACTATATTGTTGAAATTTAGATATTCATTTTCCTGTCTCACCCTTCCAGTGGGTGATTACGTTTTTCCCTTCACAGGAGTTTGAGGGTGTAGTGCTCCTGGGATTACACTCTTCTGGAGTGGGATGGGTGTTCTTATTCCTGAGACCTCTTACTCCTTCCTTTGGATGTTTTCTAACTATGGGTTTAGAGATTTAGAAAGCAGCTGTGATTATACACACACATCACATTAATACACAAGCCTAATGTAAAGATACATATACTGGATGACCTATGATTGTTAGATTCTGAAGATGTCACATGTGTAAGAGGTGGTCTATAATCTTAACAGTTTGCATACTGCCCACCGTTACAATAAGAATGAACACAACATGCATTTTTCGACCACCCAAATAAAATTAAGATGAGGTTGAAGACAGAGGTCCATGATGACCACCCAAACAAAACTATGCTGGAAACACCTGGTGCATTACATCTTTCTCTGCAAATTATAGTTGTTCAATACCTTGTAAAACAATTTCATATAATATGATTTATCCTGTAAGGAGAAGCTGTAAATAATAATAGTAAACCATAGTATGGTGATCAGTTTATAACACACTGTGTAAATACTTTGATCATCTGTACTGAAAATGACTCTTTTACCACTGTCATGGTGCATTTCCCTATGACAGTTACAGGGAATTGATTTCATCCCTGGATCTGTGGAATGACCTTTCCATGGATACGCTGAGCGTTTATACATCATTCCAGGAATATTAGTAATAGTTTTGTGAATATAATTAAAATCATATGCATACATTACACAGTTTGTATAGTCTACCCCCTGAAATAACTCCCTATACAGCTGTGCCGTTATTATTATGCACTTTTATTTGTATCAAGATTCTAATAATAAATGTCATTTATTTGATATATTATTGTATATATTATTGTAATATGTTGTGTATTTTACATTATATATATTATTCTAATAATATGATATATATGTTATATATTACTGCATATATTTATTATTGTTATATGTATTTTACATTATTATTTATATTATTCCAATAATATAATAT
>JAOXYF010000016.1:11887893-11898011 GCA_028565775.1 Sternarchorhynchus goeldii
GTATTTTATATATTACTGCATATATTTATTATTGTTATATGTATTTTACATTATTATTTATATTATTCTAATAATATAATATGTATTTTATATATTACTGCATATATTTATTATTGTTATATGTATTTTACATTATTATTTATATTATTCTAATAATATGATATATATTTTATATATTACTGCATATATTTATTATTGTTATATGTATTTTACATTATTATTTATATTATTCTAATAATATGATATTTATTTTATATATTACTGCATATATGTATTATTTTAATGTTATGTATTTTATATATGTATTATTCTAATGTTATATATTTGACATTGTATAATATTTTATATTTGATATATTAATGTATATATTTATTATTCTAAGTTATATATTTGATATTGCATATATTTATTATTCTAATAATAAATATTTTATATTTTTTATAGCATATTTTTAAAAACTTAATTCTGTCTGAGGTAATCCTTAATTAGACAACTGGCATCCACCCAGCTTCATAAAGTATTACGATTGTTATTCATCATATCCACTAGAGGGACCACCCTAACCACATTTCAAAGAGCACATCAACTCCCTGCCTATTGAGACTAAGTCCTACATTAATTTCATATTGCAGTTTGCAGTTAATTTCACAAGCAGTTCGCAGTAACTAGTAGTGCTAAATGATGACGTCTCAGACGAAGACAGCAATGTTCAAAGTGTTGTAATACCATCAGAATTACAATATTATATACTATAGAACGTTTAAAAACAAAGTATATTTAATATTTGGACGATTTAAGTAATATAGTACGACTACGTGTTTTGAATGATTCCTTACGTTTTATTTAAACATCATTGTTTTTTATGTAAGCGAGTTTTCATAGAATCCATCCTGTCCTCTACATTAGCGTTTGCTAAAGTAGTTACTGTCACTGCCTGTGCACCTTGTAGTTTTGTAGCTCCACCCCTAGTTTATCACGCATTGATAACTGCGCTGGAGAATATAGTCCCATGTATATTTTTAAAACCAATCCGACATGATTAAAAAAACAAAAAAACAAAGGAACGGTCCGACATTATTTGGTCTTTTATGCTGCTCTATCGAGGGGAAAGAAAATGCGTTTGTTCTCATTTAGATATACTATGCAATGATCATATTGGCGGGAAACGGCATCGTGTGGCGTATGAATTTCGACTAAAGAAAACCTGAGAATCCGTAGTAAAACTCAGCTGTTGGAAATCTTGCTGTCAATGACGAGCGGGGCGGGAGGAAATCACGGTTGCGCTCACGCTCTAGTGGAGCCCGTGCAGTGCTGGAAGAATTTAGTAAAAGCCGGTACAGTGAACTTCCATCTTGGAATTACTTTCACTTAGCAGGGCAGCGGAATACGATTTTGAACCCCCCCCCCCCGTTACGGTATGTTTTGTCCGCTGCCTGTCAAGACTTTACGATCATCTCATTTTCATTTATTTGATTGTTTGCACTTTCTTGTCATTTATTGAGGCTTTTGTGTTGGAAGAATGCTCAGTTGTCTATAAGCCTTATTTTTGTATTTTAATGTAGCTGTCAGTTTTTGAAATGGTTCTTAGCCGAATATTACTTCGTTTTATGGTGTAGTTTACAGTTTGCGCTCAGGTATTAGCTTGGTATTCTAAACAGTATACGTTTGTCAATATCTAGGGCAAATGTCCCTGCTAGTTTGATTATTGGACGAAGTGTCCCACCCCAAGGTTGGTGGTGCCAGTGTCTTGTCAAATGCTAGAAACATCACCTGGTGTGAATGATTAAGAATTTAAACGTGACCCATTTTCCTTTTTAGGCAGCCATGCCGCTGAATTCAGGTATGGCAAGTAAGAATTATGACTACGACTACGATTCCTTCCAGCCCTACTTCTATTTCGACAACGAGGATGAGGATTTCTATAACCAACAACACCGTCAACCCCAGCCGCCGGCACCCAGTGAGGATATATGGAAGAAATTTGAATTATTGCCGACACCCCCGCTCTCTCCAAGCCGGCGACCATCTATATCGAATCCGTTTCCTTCAACTGTAGACAAGCTGGAGATGGTTACAGAATTTCTCGGGGACGACGTGGTCAGTCATAGTTTTATCTGCGACGGGGACTACTCGCAGTCTTTTCTGAAGTCAATTATCATTCAGGACTGTATGTGGAGCGGATTTTCCGCAGCAGTTAAACTTGAAAGGGTAGTATCCGAGAGATTAGCGTCACTTCAGACCGCAAGGATGGAGTCTTCAAAAAGCGAGTCTACAGAAAGTAACCCCTGTCGGCATGGTTCAAACCACTGCTACCTGCAGGACATTAACGCCTCTGCGTCGGAATGTGTAGACCCGTCCGTGGTGTTCTACCCACTAACTGACTGCTCCAAATTAAGTCAGAATTCCACACCGACTTTACCGCTGGATACTCCACCTAACAGTGGAAGCAGCAGCAGTAGTGATAGTGATTCTGGTAAGTAATGGTTTTTATTTTATGACTTTTTTTGGAAGAGGGAGCTATGAGATGAGAAATTTTAAAGGCACAATGATCTCTACGTCCAATTCTTTTCAACAATGCAGTTTAAAAGCATCACCGCCCGATTTGCATATCTGGGCTACACTCAGTTAAAGCGGGTCCATCTTTGGTCGCCAGACTCTCCTCCCTTTAGCAATGTTTAGAGGTGGAGACTGTGCTGACTGAACAAGTAGAATTCTAAGATGCCGTTAAAGGAGAGGGTGGGGATTAGACTGCACGTGGCATCGAAACTGATTTCTTTTTTTTCTTGCTAGATGAAGATGAGGAAATAGACGTGGTAACTGTGGAGAAAAGAAAGTCGGCAAAGAAGTCTGAATGTAACCCGACACAAAGCCCAGTCGTCTTGAAGCGATGTCACGTCAACATTCATCAGCACAATTATGCTGCTCCTCCATCTACGAGAAGCGAGCAGCATGCAGTCAAAAGGCTTAAGCTCGAGAGCAGCGGCAGAGTACTTAAACAAATTAGCCACAATCGAAAATGCACGAGTCCCAAAACATCGGACTCGGAGGACTACGATAAGCGAAGGACTCACAACGTGCTTGAAAGACAGAGAAGGAATGAACTCAAACTGAGTTTTTTCGCGTTACGCGACGAAATTCCAGACGTAGCAAATAACGACAAAGCGGCCAAAGTGGTCATACTCAAAAAGGCGACCGAGTTTATCATTAACCTGCAGACTGAGGAGCAGAGACTCATATCCACGAAAGAGCAGCTTAGAAGAAAGTGTGAACATTTAAAGCAGAGGCTGGAGCTGTTAAGCAACTCTTGAACTGTTGTGGCAAGGATCTGCCTGAAGTCTTCCTTGCTGTTCAGAGGCTTGCAAACCTCCAGGACCGCTGTGGGCGTGGTGATTGCGAATATTCAGGACCGCTGTGGGCGTGGTGATTACTCAACATCCTTGTTGAACTCGGACATTGATTTATACAGTTATACTGCGTCAACTTTTTGCAATTGAGATTTGATTTATTTGTATTTAATTTTTTTTATTAATGAAATGGGCAGCAGTACCATTTACTGCTGGTCTTAATGTTTGCTTTTTGGAGTGTTTTTGTCAATTTTGTACATTTGTACATATGTATTTGCAGATACTGTATTGATTTCTGAATCAATAATGCATTTCTTTATAAATTGTTTGACTAATCATGCCTTGCTTAGTTTTTATTCTGTTACCAGTTTGTTGATCTGAGGTTTGAGGTGGTCCTGCCTTAAAACTCACTCACTACCTGATAGCACACCAGGACTTTACCTCAAAACACAAGTACAGGTGCCACTAACCATGATGCTGCGTAAGGCATGCTGCTTTTGCTGGTCAGCTGCTGTGTGAGCATGCTATCATTGTAGTATCGATTAGCTGCTGTGTCCGGTTTCAATCAGAAAGCTTCAGGCTCTTTCATTGACCATGTCATTTTAGTTCAGCTGAACGAGTAGTTTTAATATGATCGTGGAAGCTGAATAATAAAGTTTAATGTTGCAGTGAGCACTTATATACACAGGCTATTACAAACAAGAAGGGGTAAAGCTCATTTATAGGCTGCTACTGTGTGAACATCTTCTTGGAGTACTGTGGATCTTTAGTCTCATTCTAATTGTTGACCTCAGAATACTCACATCTTTCCCTATTATATATTTGAATATTTATACCAATTTAAATTCAATTATTTTTTTCTGTTCCTTTTCTTGTCCACACTGATGCAAGTGTATAGCAGAAGACTGATTAAAACCTTTTATATGACACACATTCCCCACAGGGACACTGTTCTGTTTGGGTGAGCGGTCAGTAACGTCTTGGCATCAGGATTTATTTCATAACTCATTTATAGGCTTATTTCATAACTCATTTATAGTTTTGGAAGTTTGAAAGTGAATGGCTCTTCTGCTAGTCTGTATTCAGTCATATTTGTTTAATAAAAACAAACCAAAAGCTTCTGTTAGGGTTGGTAATGCTACTTGGGTTATACTGTAAGCTTTCTGGCTAATATCAAATAGAACTTTTCTCTTATTTAATCGGTTGATCAAGAGTGATACTGAAAAAATGCTTCATGTATTCATATTTAAAACATTAATAGCTAATTAGGCCACAGTTTAAAAATATATTCTAGACTTCCAAGTATTTTCAGGTACGAGCCCGAATATCCTATGTTTAGTGTACGTAGGGACTTCACCTTGTTGCTGAGAAACCGCAGAATGTTTCTGCTCTTGTGACACTTAATTCGATATTGTAACTTAGGACTTACTGTTCTGCAGTGTATAAAGTTTTAGACAGACGGAATAAATCACCAATAAGCAAACAATGAGAGATATTTATTATATATAAGTTTTTATTATCTATATTATTATTAAATGTGTTTTAGCAGTTTGCGTTTATAAAAAGGCGCTAAAATGGGCTAGTAGATAACTGAAGAGGATGCTGGTAATCGCGGCATACAGGAAATTGCATCAGAACTGGAGCGCACAGTTAATGTAAATATTTTTTAGCGTTTCGGGTTCTCGTTAGTATTTATCGTGGCTTATCCAGTAAATTTATCTTGATTGAGTATTGAGTGCGTGTTTAGAAATGTTCACTTTAAAGTCTTAGCGCAGCAATTTTATGACGTCAAACCCGGGAGCAACTGTAGGCAAACGATGCGCGTGCTGAGCACATGGAAAGGACGGGAGTGAACAGACTGGATGCAGACATGTCTCAATAAATGACTCGTTTTACATCTGAAAAAGTACAGACCCTTGAAGATAGAGAGACTAAGATGGTAAGTTAATTTCTGTAATAATGCGTGTATGGTTGTGAAACAACAGCATAGCGTTTGGCTATCTCAACGTGTGTGTAAATGTAGTTGTACATAAACTCAGTAACCGTAACCCCCAGCTAGCTTGATACCTGATGTGACATCCCTCATCAATAAGTAGCTAGAACATTTTTAAACCGATCAGAGTTAGGTTACTTTGTAGTGTTTTGTCAGGGTAACTTAGCTACTACTATGCAGCTTAGCCTGCCTAAGCACTGATTTATTGGTTTGATTTTCTTCGTTTTATTTTGCTACATATGGCTCGTTCTTATTTTGTATGTCTTATTCTTTGCTTGTGAGCAAGGAGGAAATGCATTTGGTGACTTGTCAACCTCATTGTATGTGCAGAAAAATGTTGTTACAGTAAGGATTTTATGCAGCCAGCGACGTAAACCCACGAAGGAGGAGACCGTTTGAGCATAAGCGGAAGGCAGAGACCGGGAGAAAGGTTATAGCAGCTCATGCGCATGAAGTTAAAGCTGCAGTTTTATGAATGACTGAGTCAGCCCGAGGAATTGTTTGTGTTGCAGGTGTCTGACTCCTACACGTGCGTGTGTACTGACCTCAAACTTCCTTTAGTTAGGCTCTCATTAGATACAGTGTGTACTGACCTCAAACTTCCTTTAGTTAGGCTCTCATTAGATACAGTGTGTACTGAACTCATCAACTACTTCATCCAAAGCAGATACACAAGCTGCCATCCCTTTTCAGATAAGACAGTAAAGTCTATCTGAGGTCAGAGGTCAGTGTGAAGTCAGGGTAGAGCACTGGAATCAGGTGGGTTGGACGTTGTACTCTCTCTCTCTGTCTCTTTCTCCTCTCTCTGCCTCTAATAATAATAATAATAATACATTTTATTTAATAAGCGCCTTTCAAGTCACTCAAGGACACTGTACAGTAAAATGTAAAACATTGAAAAAATAGAAAATAAAACAATACAGTAAAAATAAAAACCCTGTCTCTCACCCATAATTCAGCAGAAACGTGAGTTTTTATCCAGGCTTTAAAAACGTTCTAACGTCGAACAAGCACGCAGCTCATAGGGCAAGAGATTCCATCATTTTGGTCCAGCAACACTAAAGGCCCCATCACCAACAGTACACAGCTTAGAGGGGAGAACGTTGAGCTGGAGTAAATCTGAGGAACGGAGAGACCGTGATGGACAGTACAACTCAAGGAGGCTACTGAGATAAGATGGAGCAAGGCCACGCAGAGACTTAAACACCAGCACCAACAGCTTGAACTGGACCCGGTGTTGCACTGGAAGCCAGTGTAGATCTCTCAAAGTAGGGCTGATATGCTCCCAAGATCTGGTTCTAGTCTGAATTTTGTATTTAACCTGTTAAGAACCCGGGAAGGGAGACCATGCAACACAGCGTTACAGTAGTCAGTCCTAGATGTAACAAAGGCATGAATCACTGTCTCTGCAGCATTTCTCTCTGTCTCTCCCTCTTGCTGTCTCTCTGGCTCTCTCTCTTCTCTCTATCGTGTAGTAAGCACACAGAGATCCAGTGGAGAAGGGCAGTTTAACTTGAAACTGAGTTAAGTATGAATATAAAATATTTTTGACTTTGTTATACTTGTATATAAAATATCTTTGACTTTGTTATTCTTGACTTAAACAAGGAGAGATGTTGTCTTGATGCTTTACAGTGATGCTGCTGAAGGAGTATCACTGCATGTGTAAACAGCATCTGCAAAGTTTATAACTTATATATTTTTAAAAGATCTATGCAGCATTCATGCACGTTTGTAGCTGATCCACATAAAAGAAGCTATGGACAATGGACTAAGGATCACAAATATCAAGAGATACTGTGTGTAAGGACCATATCTGTAAACTCATGTTAAGGGGTTACTGGACTGTGGAGCTTGTGCAGCAGTGTGGTGATGCTTTAGCTGGTCCTGTTTCTCTACCCAAAACAAGGTGACATTTTCTCCTCTCCTTTGTTGTCATACGTCTGAATCACTCACATAGGAAGTCTTTCATCCAAGTGTAACAGCTGCAGTCGCTTGAAAAGGAAAAATGATATGTTTAGCCTAGAACATTACCAAAAGATTAATCATCACTGATTTGAATAGCTTGAGTGAGTCGTCATTATGAATAGGTTGACTCATGGCAGTGGACACTGCCACTTGCCTGGAGCAGGAAAGAGAAATTCTTTCAGGGAGCTGCTCTCGATGAGGTACCATGTGCTCAGTGACTGCAGCTCTTTTTCTAAATAAGTAACCAAGGGCTCAGTATATATATATAATACATAATAATACACATATACATTATACATAATAATATACATGTTATGTAGTTTATATATAGAATAATGTTATATACATGTTATGTAGTTTATATACAGAATAGTATTATATACATGTTATATAGTTTATATATAGAATAATGTTATATACATGTTATATAGTTTATATATAGAATAATGTTATATACATGTTATGTAATCCTTACTCCTTTTTGGAAGTGCATGGCATTGAAGAACTAAACCTGTGACATCAGCTTTATGGCTCAGGTGCAAGAGCATCTGTGCATGCTGGAGAATGAAGCTCCTGGCAGACATGCAAAGGACATACGGACAGAAACAGCCAATGAATGATTTAACCTGGAGTTGCATGCAGGGGAGTCAGTAGACAGAGACTTGACTTTCACATCACAAATGTGAAATCTAAAACCACCGAGACTCCTCAGGTTCACCTGAACATAGCCTCACGTGTCCGAGAAAGAAGGGAGGTGGAAACTACTGGAGGCTGTGTATTGACTTCATGGATGTTTCCTTCTCAAAAGAAACATTTTTACCCAATTCCTGTAAAAGGGTACACTGCAGAAAATGGTCTGCTACAGTAAAATGGTCTGCTACACTAAAATGGTCTGCCTCTCAGAATCACTGGATATTAGCAGTCCAGCTCCTTTGACTGCTAAGTGAGAAAAGTACGTTCCACCAGTCGGAAACTACCAGAAGAACACCTGCTGGCTAGGTAGACCATATCAGCAATATACCTGCTGACATCATAAATACCTTGGTCAATTATTAAAACTAAAGGAAACATTTTAAATGAATGTATAATTTAAGTATGCACAACAATCAGTGAGTTGAAACCCTTTTGTTCTGTGCTTAGAAGTGAACTACAGTAATTATCTTGCAAATGAAATAAAAGTTTGTGTTGTTTCCAAACTTTTGGCACATGGTCTACATCAGATCCAATGAAGAGGTGTGATTTCATCCAAGTTCAGTGGCAGCCTGTGAAACTGACCTGTGCTGGTATAGATTCCTCAGTCATTAATCAGAACCCTGGAGCATCTAGGAAGTATGAGTTCACACATCAGACCCCCCCAGAGGCAAAGCCAGCATATTCTTCAGCTGTCTTGCCAAAATGGCTCATTTTCTGTGAGGGGTGAAGTTAGTGGCCTTTTTACCAGGAGGATGGGGTTAGTGACCCGTTTTCAGAGTGGGGTTGGAACCAATTAGAGAGGAGATGTTTTAGCAGACTGGCAGCGGGGCTTCCTGAAACAGATGGGACTGTAAGGGGATGATATTGCTATTGATTCTGCTTTCACACACCCACTGCAGAGCTGGTGAACAAATGCCTGTGCAGGTCCTGGGCATGTGCTGAAGAGGGGTAAAGAATAAAGTGGATCTGGGATCAAGAAGCACAATTGAGATGTTTGTTGGGAGTTCACAGGATTCTGTTTAGGAAGATTCTCTCCTTGTATAGTTCAAGAGGAGCTACAGTGTTGGTTAGTTTTTCAGTCAGTAAGCATATTTGGTCCCTCAGGAGTTAATGCACATGCATAATCTTTGCACAAGGTTTACAATTATTCTAAAGTAATTTACTTCAAATTCACTTTGATCCAACTGGGTTGTTTTTTTTAAAAAGCTACTTTGCCAGTTTGGAAACATTTGGAAAAGTTCAAAGACGTTTGCATGATTGTGTGTTTGTTTGCCAACTGCATCCATTTGTGCATGGTTTACATGGTTTACAGGGTTTACATGGTTTACAGGGTTTTCTTATGTTGAGTGTTATGAAACTGCCTTTGTAGGACACTACAAGAGCCGCAGGTGAGAGCAGTTAACAGGATACTGCTCTACTTCCCAGTTGAATTTTATGAGGGTTAGAACCAGATAGTTCAGATTTGGCACAAGGAACATTAAGATAAGTGAATAATTAGTGACCTATAAAATTTGTAAAAGTAGATTTTTTCATATCAAATACTGTATGATTCTTAGTATAATTCTAAAATATTTGCCATCTGTTACCACCAGGGACAGCGTGTAAATTTGTCAGTGTTATTTGCTGTATCTGCACAATATTTCTGTTCATATCAGTGGCCATGGAAGAGTGCTCACATGACCTTTAATTAAATATGAATTCTGTTTAACATTCTTTGGGGATAATGGCCCAACTGAAGTTCGGGCTGAAGTTGTAGTTCTCAAAGTGTGGAAGTGTGTGCTCATTATGGTGCCCTGAGGACTATACAGGGCTGGCCATGGTAGCTTCCATGCAGAGGTCCTCTCTCTGGTAGCATGGAAGGACTGAGCACATCCATTATGACACATCACTTCACTCATGGATCTAAACTGATAATATTTGGACATTCTCTATCAGTGGTCCTGTCTGACTGTCTGTCTGCCTCACTGCATTGTGGGTTGGAAGAGGGGACAGACAGGGTGACAAAGAAGACACAGTAAACTCACACAGTGTTAGCAAGCATCTCATTATCAGAAGTTTTCCCCTAGGCACTTTGCTTGACTGATTTTGAAATGAACAAGTAAGCATTTAGTGTTCGGGGG
>JAOXYF010000016.1:11900742-11916694 GCA_028565775.1 Sternarchorhynchus goeldii
AGAACAGCACATACACACACACAAACACACTAGAACAGCACATACACACACACACACTAGAACAGCACATACACACACAAACACACTTGAACAGCACATACACACACACACACACAAACACACTAGAACAGCACATACACACACACAAACACACTAGAACAGCACATACACACACACACACTAGAACAGCACATACACACAAACACTAGAACAGCGTATACACACACACTAGAACAGCACACACACACACTAGAACAGCACATACACACAAACACACACTAGTGCAAGACACACCTGCACACAAACACACACACACACACACACTAGTGCAGGACACATGTGCACACAAACACACACCCACACCAGTGCAGCACACACAAAGACTAGTCCATGGCAGATATTCACTAGTCCAGGAAATACACACACTAGTGCAGGAAGGTGATCAGGAAAAATACAATGTCTAAACAATTTTTAAATGCTTCCCCAGTTGCAAATGCAAATGGTTCTAGTTCCAGAGGACAGGGTTAGGGTTTTGTCTCCACACACACTGAACCAGCACATCACTCAAGGCTTTCGAGTCTCTCCACTGTGCTGCTGATTCAATGTTAAAGCTTCTCTGATGACAACTCAACATGTGAATATGTTCTAACCCCCCACCCCACCCTGCCCCATCACCCATCATCAAATCAAATCAGATTTATTTATATAGCGCTTTTTACAAGTCATCTCAAAACAGTTTTACAAGTATCTGAGTCCAAGCCCCCAGTGATCAAGCCAAGGGCAACAGTGGCAAGGAAAAACTCCCTAAGATCGTGAGGAAGAGACCTTGAGAGGAACCAAGATCCATCTCTCTACCCACATCACCCATCATCAACTCTCCATCTCCCCACCCACAGTTTGTGTTTGAGTCAGTAATGAGAGTCATCTTTAAAGTGTATGCTTTAAAGATGCAACCCCGCATACGTTAATCCTGCGTCAGCTAAAAGAAATCAGACTGTGTGTGTGTGTGTGCATGCTGATAAGGGACGAGAAATTCCATTAGTGAAATGAGCAAATATTTCCTGTTTTCCCTGAGTCAGGACTGTACGCTTTTTTGATGCATAATATAAACCGGGGCTACCCCCCTCCCCCCTCCCCCCGTCCGCGGGGTGTTTACAGGGCGGGGTGTTTACAGGGCAGGGTGTTTAGAGGGCGGGGTGTTTACAGGGCGGGGCTACACTTACTGCCACATTGTTGATTCTCATGCGGCTCAGGGTCCTGCGGTAGTAACTAAAGTCATTCTGGATGGCCGGGTTGGTCATCTGGAAAGACGAGACAATGGTGAGACCAATGCAGGGGTCACTCATTTTGTCTGCACACTCAGCTTTACAGCATAATGGAACATATGTAATGTAATCACTGATCATTTTAATATCACTACACACATTCATGAATGACAGATGACACCAGCTGAGCATCAGGGACTTTGATCCATCACTAGTTTCAATGGGAAATAAATATGTGTTTTGTGTTTACTGTACTGGAATCAGTTATGACAATTACTGAAACATACTGCAAGTGCATGAGAACAGAAATCATGCAAACAAGCTCCTCATTAAACACATTAACACAATAACACATTACACACAATAACACATTACCACAGTAACACATTAAACACAATAACACATTACACACATTAACACAATAACACATTAACACAATAACACATTACCACAGTAACACATTAAACACAGTAACACATTAAACACAATAACACATTAAACACATTAACACAATAACACATTAAACACAGTAACACAATAACACATTAAACACAGTAACACATTAAACACATTAACACAATAACACATTAAACACAGTAACACATTAAACACAATAACACATTAAACACAGTAACACATTAAATTTACATTTACATTTATGGCATTTAGCAGACGCTCTTATCCAGAGCGACTTACAAAAGTGCTTAGGGATACTTGAAATATCTAGTGTAGCTCAGATAGACCCGAATCCATGTACTCTATGTACATTAAACACATTAACACAATAACACATTAAACACAATAACACATTACACACATTAAACACATTACACACAATAACACATTAAACACAATAACATTAAACACAATAACACATTACACACATTAACACAATAACACATTAAACACAATAACACATTAAACACAATAACACATTACACACATTAACACAATAACACATTAAACACAGTAACAAAATAACACACTAAACACAATAACACATTAAACACAGTAACAAAATAACACACTAAACACAGTAACACATTAAACACATTAACACAATAACACATTAAACACATTAACACAATAACACATTAAACACAGTAACAAAATAACACACTAAACACAGTAATACATTAAACACATGCTCCATATGAACACATGTTCCACATGAAAACACATGCTGCGCATTAACACATTAACAGAGGATTGTCAGCTTTTAAGGAATGGATTAAAATGTTTGTATTTAATGAATTTAGATGTCTAGATTTATAGACATCCTGCTCAGAACAATATTTTACAATAATTTTATTAACTCTGATGTATTTATACAACCTATTCTTATAGGGGGAAATCAACAGTATATAGATTATTTAGTACAGTATTTCATGTGTTCATATGTATGTGTTCATACATACATATACAGGAATATGTTAAGTTCAGCAAGCTGGTGTCTGCATTCAGCAGGTAAAATCTGGAGCTGATTTTGTAGTGTGTTTATTTGTAGCCATGCAGAGATGCCAAATTTCAGATGCCAGATGCCGATGAGCACAGATTCCCAACAATGCCTCTGACTCCTGTGATGTATTCCAGATACACTCCTGCATGTGTGATCCTTTGGGTGGGATCACAGAGGCAGAGGAGGGAGGTGATGCAGAGCAGGCGAATGTCTGCAGCTTGTGCTTACAGGGAGCTCGTTAACAGGACAGCAGTGGTCCCTGCACGAAGAGACACAAATATATCCCCTCCCCTCCCTCCCTCCCTTCTCTTCTCAGTGCGACAACAAGGGTTACAGGGTATTGGGGTGGGGGGCAGGGGTATGGGGCAGGGGGCTGCGATTGTCAAGGGTGTGTCGCTTGTACCTTGAGCTCATCGAAGCGCAGCGTGAAGTGAAGAATCTCAGCGAACTGGCGTGCCAGTGCCTGCTCCTGCTCCAGGTGCTGCGTGGGGCTGCAGCGGGCACTCGTCAAGGAGCCCAGAAGGCCATGCAGGGCGCCCTCTAGGGGATAGACAGGAAAAGTGCAGAGGGCAGGGCATGATGGAAGTTGGTCAGTGTTTGAGGGGTAGGTAAGCATGGATGCACAGGTAGAGAGCACATTTTGCTATTATGACTGCATATTATTTAGATATTGTTGTGAATTATTCAGTACCTACATTGAAAGATATGTAAGGTGACAAGAGTGAGAACATATAAGAGATTAATCAATGTAATTTGTTAATGTAATACTAAATACAAGCATATTCATTCACTGCAATTTTTCAGAGTTTCATTTCCACATAGAGGAACAGTGTAAAAAACCTAAACTGTCCTTAACTGTACAAGTCACATGGTCACTGTCATAGTTAAGTGTGTCATGGTCTAATTCTCCACATGTAAAGCCTGTTCTTCCAACACACAGTGCATTTCAGCCCAATGAGCGTGAAATAATACTTACACTATAGTACTAGATGGCATTATATACAGAAAACTGGGCTATCTGGACTGAGACTGAGCCCAAATGAACTAATAAGAAAATAAGTGTATGTGGGTGCACTAATGTGTAGTATGTGTGTGTGTGTGTGTGTGTGTGTACATGTGTGTGGGTGTGTGTATGTGAAGGAGAAGGGATGAGTTTCACTGGATGAACTAACAGGCCTGATAAGCATGCTAATCAAATTAATCCAATTAAGACGCATTACTGCATGGCTCAGGTTACACACACACACACACACACACATTACTGCATACCTGAGGTTACACACACACACACACACACATACATTACTGCATAGCTCAGGTTACACACACACACACACACACTACTGCATAGCTCAGGTTACACACACACACACACACACACACACACATTACTGCATAGCTCAGGTTACACACGCACACACACACACACATTACTGCATAGCTCAAGTTACACACACACACATTACTGCATAGCTCAGGTCACACACACACACACACACACACATATTACTGCATAGCTCAGTTTACACACACTGCAACACACAGACACTGGAGCCCAGCCTGCATACAGCCCTGCGAATATTATACCATATACAACAGTCATATAAACTTACCCTGAACTGACAAAACGTATTTGAACAGGCTATGACTATATCTCAGTATGTTAATGAAAAGAGAAGTACATATATGACAAAAAGAAAAGAATTAGAGAAAATACAAACCAGCCTGAGAATATGGGAGTCTACTGACACAGGCATTTGACACAATGGTCTACCTGACACAATTATTTCTGTAATTGACTTTAAAAAAACACTGAATGATTCAGCGCCACGGATGAACTCACAGATTACTGACCATCACAGCAAACCAAGCTCTCTTTATATCCAGCATTCTGTGCTACCACTGATGTGTGAGTATGATGTAGGAGGGGTTCATACCCAGCTTTAGAGAGAACTCATAAAACTTCTTCAGTTTGCCCACCAGTGGGACCACAGAAGTCCAGGCCTTGTCCTGCACACGCTCGTCGTTCGGCTGCTGGATTGCCTGCACAGACAAAACATCAGCATTGGTCCCCTGTTGGACACAAGTGCTGCACACACACATTGATAGCTGCCACAGAGCTGGCTGTGTGACCCCAGGGCACTGTCTCTCCAAGATTACCATGACCCCAGGGCACTGTCCCTCCAAGATTACCATGAGCTCAGAGGGAGAACATGGCTTGTAGAAACTCTCCCTAACCCAGCAGGGGAGATTCAGCTGCCCTCCTGTTGGGCCCAGTCTCTCCTCCTCCAGTCTCTCCTCCTGCAGGGCCCAGTCTCTCCTTCAATCTCTCCTCTCCATTACCATTTGGTGCTGTTTGCACCAAAGCCTACCTGTGTCCCTGTAAGGAGCTCAACAGCTCATGAGCTGCTTGCTGGATTAAGGTAAATAAAAGTCGACAGGGCACCAGTGCCAAGAGTGACATGGATCTACATTAACACAACATCTGATGTGCGACATTTACATAATCTTAAAATGCTTTAGGCACACAAAAAGATGTTATCCTTTAGGTAAGGAATGACGTGTGTGTGGTTGAGGCACTCAACCACCTGTCTGATGGCTTCCCCTGCTCCACTGTAGGACTGCAGGTCTTGCAGGATGTCCTGTGCCTCCATCAGCACCTCGTTCACCTGCTTCCACAGTTGCCTCTCCGCCTCAGTGGGCTGAGCGTCTGGGCAGGGCAGAAGTGAAAGGGGCAGCTGCCCCGGTTAACTCCCTGGTGACATGCTGCTGGGTGAACATGTGTGGCTGTGAGGTGTGGGGTGTTTGTGCACTTACTTTCAAAGTCCAGGAAAAAGTTCCCAGCATTGTTATCAATGTCTCTTGTGAGAACCTTAATCAGATTCCCCATGCCGTCCACGCAGAAACCTGATGAGAGGAAAGTAGGCTGGCGATTTGTGAATGTCCATCCCATTGAGAAATGAAATGTCTGTCTGTCTGTGTCTGAGAGTGTAACAGTAAATCAACAATGTGAAACACATGTCTAAGCATGTGTGAATAAACACAGTAAACACTCCAAGCAAACAGGCTACCAATTTCATATCTGCTCCCATAACATCTGGTCTCACACACACACACACACACACACACACACACACGCAAGCTTGATAGAGAACATCTGTCCTAGGTAGTTGATGTAGCACTGCCCTTTTCAACACCACACACACTCACACACTTTGTGGATGTAAACAAAACCGCTTCGCCATGTGTGTTAATGAAAGCTTCTCTGGTGAAGGAAGTGTAACCATGGAACAGACTCAAAGAGCATCACTCCACCACCCTGATGCTGGATGCTGGAGGTCACCCCACCCTCCCATTATGCAGTCCATCATTCTGCAGGAGTCATCTCTTCCCCAGGGAGAGACCAGATCAGAAGTACTCAAGATACAAATGATTTAAACCCACTCACATCAAGGGGTGTTCCAAAAGACACTGACCACAATAGCACAGCAGTCTTACAGTGACTAAACCTTATATGTGGAATCAGCTTTTTTGTGGACTCTTCAGAACAAGCTGAAACTTTGTTTTTAAACAAAGAGAGGCACTATAGTAAAAGGAGGTATATTCCTGTTCATATGGAGATGACACATGTTCAGGTAGCTGGAAAGAAGAAATACACTTTCCTGAACCTCCACCCCACCCCCTACTGCACCACACACACCCCTAGATGCCTCGGGCAGGGGGAGGGGACAAATGCATGGAGTGCTGCACATTTGACTATAACATTCTCACTCTGCTCTCCTATTGGCTCAGAAAATTCTGCTGTTTCCATGGAGCCAAAAACACATCTCCACACCAAAAACAAGCCACGAGCCAATCAGAGCAAAGCTCAGGAGAGGTGCCAGAGTACAGAAGATGACGTTCAGCAAAAAACAGAATGTGACTAAATGAATAATGATTTTTGTATTTCAAGAGGACACAGAAAACAAGGGAAAGTGGAGCGTTTTCTCCAGTTTAACAAGGTGTCGTTATAAAAGTGACCTGAAATCTTCACATTTAATGGTTTCTTAAGATTTATATATAGCAACACTCAAGTGTCCTAACCTTGATAAATGAGCCTGCAGCTTATATTATGCGCAAGTACTTTTTATATTTTTGAATCAAACTGCATGTTTTTCAGCATTAGGCAACATAAGCAGGCAAACACCGACATGTACATAATTCTACTTAACATGCGCTGTCCTCATGGCATGGTGTACATTTGTCTTCCAAGCAGTAAGTAGGGCAGCAAAAATGAAACCATTTCACACTAAACACTTCCAGTGAGGAATGAAGGGGTTGCTCTTAAAATCCAACCCTGTTAGCAGCAAGACTCTGGTGTGTAAATGTGTCCATAGTGATGGAGTTGGTGTGTAAATGTGTCCATAGTGATGGAGTTGGTGTGTAAATGTGTCCATAGTGATGGAGTTGACATGGACAGGAGAGTCAGGCTCAGTGCTCTGCATGAGCACTGAGCCTGACTCTATGCTCATGCAGTGACTCTATGCTCACTATGCCCAACCTACTACTACTACTACTAATAATAATATTGCTTCTATTACTAAAACTGCTACTATTATTATTATTAATAATAATAATAATAATAATAATAATAATAATGCTACTACTACTATAAATAAATAATAACAATAATATTGCTACTTCTAAAACTGCAACTACTACTACTATTAATAATAATAATAATATTTATAATACTACTACTACTAGTACTACTACTAATAATAATATTTATAATACTACTACTACTACTACTACTACTAATAATAATAATAATAATATTTATAATACTACTACTAATAATAATTATAATAATAATAATATTTAAAGTACTACTACTAATAATAATAATAATAATAATATTTATAATACTACTACTAATAATAATAATAATAATTATAATAATAATAATATTTAAAGTACTACTACTACTACTACTACTACTAATAATAATAATAATAATAATACTGCAGTGCCAGCACAGACCTCCCCTCCCTCTCCTCACCATACATGCACAGCAGTTGTGTGGGCTGAGACGAGGCGGGGCAGGGAGAGGCGCCGCAACAGTACAGAGAGAGAGAGAGGGAGGGAACCAGAGAGGGAGGAAGGGGGAGAGGGAGGGAACCAGAGATGGAGGAAGGGAGAGAGGGAGTGAGAGGGAGAGAACCAGAGAGGGAGGAAGGGAGAGAGGGAGAGGGAGGGAACCAGAGAGGGAGGAAGGGAGAGAGGGAGAGGGAATGAGAGGGAGAGGGAATGAGAGGGAGAGAACCAGAGAGGGAGGAAGGGATAGAGGGAGAGGGAATGAGAGGGAGAGAACCAGAGAAGGAGTGAGAAAAAGAGGGAGAAAGATGACAAACCAGCATCCCTCCTAACCCAGATTAGAGTCAGTATTAGAGTGTATTAGAGTGTAAGCGTTATTAGTGTGAGACATAAGAACGCATTAATGTTAGGATTTACAGGAGATCGTGTTAGCATTAACATTAGCATTGGTGTGAGCTTGTATGTGAGCATAATATGAGCATGGGTTAGTGTTAGAATTAGTGTCACTGCAAGTGCTAATGTTAAGAGCCTGTTAGTGTGAGCATTACACAAGAGCACGTTAGCATTAGGATTAGCATTAGGTTAGTATTAGGGATTAGCATTAGGTTAATACAATGTGAATGCCCCTGTATACTGCTGGATACCCATAAACATTTATAAACATACAATATTATATAAAAAAAAACACTCAAATATTTATGAAAATTGAATATTAGAAAAAAAAGATCCACTCAACCATTATGAACATAACAATATTTGGAAAAACAACATATCACATATCTCAGTCTAGACCAGACTGTATTCAAAGGTTTTCAAATCCTTAAGGTCCAGGTCCTACAGATTTTTCACTCTCCCTTTACCTGGGAGTTCAGTGTGATGACAAAATGTCCAAACTTTTACATAAATCATTCAACTACAAGGGATTCCAAAATTTGGATTTGATTTCAAGATCCATATTTGAATACCACTGTTCGAGGGCCTTGGAACGCTGTTGAGGAGGACTAATTCAATGAGCTCATCCTGGTGTCAGCACACTGCACCATCATTTACACATCGTAATCATTTACACTAAATAACTGCTGGAGCTCCAGAGCTCCAGAGTCCTGTCTGCTCTGGGCCTGAATGCCCACTACTCAAAAAAGATGTACATAAGATGATGTCTTCAGCCATTGCTCACTCCCTTACCTGTGTGTGGGATGCTGGGATAGGGCTGCGTCTGTGTTCCTGGGACCCAGGAACCTCACTGAGGACAACCACCCTACCTAAAAAAACGAGACACTTGCAAGAGAGAAGGAGAGAGAGAAACTAGGTGCTCCTCCCAATTTCAAGTGATCTAAAATCTACAACTGTCTACTCTGAAAAGAATCTACTCTAACCTTCTGTAATCTAATCTAATCTAGTAATCTTCTACATGACATTTTACAAAGTTATCAGTTTCTATTCATGTTATTATATCCTATTGACATTGACAAGTTGTAGGTTAAATCCTGCATTATTCAATATTATAACTCATTGCATCATATATAGCTCCATTTCAAAACATCTTTTTCGTTCTGGTTTTATCTGGCTTCAGGCAGACAGTATAACTTTAAATCAGACATAAACAACCCTGTCACCCTCTCTGAACCTGCCTAAGGGCACATGTGAACTTTACATGAACCCCACAGTGACCCCCACTACACCACTGCCCCCCACACCACATCCCCTTTCTACAACACACTCCCCACACCTGCCTTCCTACACTACACCAGTATGAATATTATTATTATTATGGACAGTATGAATATTATTCTGGCAGTATCTGATGGTATTTCACTGCCCCTTAGTGGACAAAAGTTGTTACCACAGTGACACACACATTTCAGCGCAAATGTCCTGCCTGCTCATTTAGATGTGGCTTTCAGGACATTCATTAATAGTGAGTATTACTATTATTGTAAGCACAAGCCAGGTACATTTACATTTATATTGCATCCAAAATACAATTCTAACTGAAGATTCAGATTCCTGACTCATGATCTGCCTATCTGCCTGATCCACCCTGATGCTCTTCCTCTGTTTGAGTCTCACCAACTGAACATCATTCAATGGCAGTCCTTTACTACAATGCCATAAACCACCTATAAACTGTTCCAGTTTGCCAGGGGACTTTGCTCCCAACCCCCTGAGGCCCAACATCCACTTTGGAGGGACTGCTCAGTTTAGAAATTGTAAATATGGATTGTTTCTAGCTGGGCCACCCACAACATTTACAACATTTGTTGTGAAAAGTCCTATATAAATAAATTTGACTTGACATAAGTTCATTTATTTATGGTAAAAAACATTTTACTGACATTATTTAAATTTAGGGTAGAATTTATGATTGAATTTATGATTTATAATGGAACTACTTTGACCTTCTTTAATAAAAGAGATCAAACGGATAAATCTGTAAAGCTGCTTTGGGACAATGTCCATTGTTAAAAGCACTATAGAAATAAAATTTTATTGAAATCGAATGTAATCTTATTTCACTATGATATTGGAGAATGTGAAATGATTTTAGCTAAAAATACACACAATTAATGTGTATCTTGAATATTTACTATATCAAACAGTGATTCCATAATTCTGCCCAAATTTTGCTGCATATGTGTGTAAATATTACTTAATGAGGATCTTTAGACTGATGTAAGAGTTTCTACCTTTCAGCACATGTTACATCTCCATGCATCTCATCAAACAAAAACAGATCAGTCCAAAACTCCTGCCACTCTCTATTCCCAGTCACTTGTTACTTAGCATCCAGTTTATGAGAAGCGCATGAATTTTTCTTTATTCCATGGTACACTCACACATCATACAATGATGTTCCTCATCACACTTGCTGCAGAGGTCTCGTTACAGTTAATCTTACAGTCTTTCTACAGTGAGGACTACATTACTGACTATTATATTCAGTAATAGTTTTATTTCAGTCATTATTAGTCTTACTACACTCAGAACTACTGTCTCACGACAATCAGTACTGCAGTCTTCTAACTGTCAGTACTAGTCTGAATACAGTCACAGATAGTCTGACTACAGTCAGTACTACATTCTCACTACAGTCACTCTTTATGTAGTCAGCACTAGCCCGACAGTCAGTACTGTAGTACAGCTCCTCTACCACATTTGTGGGCTGTGTGGTGCAGTCCTGATGTTAGCTGCCTCACAGCAGCACAGCACAGAAACAGACCAGGAGCAGAGAAAGGGGCAGGGGCAGGGGTAGGAACAGGGGCAGGAGCAGGAGCAGGGGCAGGAAAAGGGGTAGGAACAGGGGCAGGGGCAGGGCTGCCCTGGGCCTGTGAAGACATGCCTCCTGTGGCATGACTACACATATGCGCAGATTTCAAGGACATTCAGGTTTCATGTAAATATTTTAATGTAAATTCATCATTTAATTTACCTTTTCATTTATCTTCAAATGTAACATACACATTGGCATGAAAGTCCTTGTTCACAAGTTTAAAAAAGTGCTTTTTAACACATAATGATGTCCAAGGTTATGTTACTGCATTTGGAGGTTTCCTGAAACTTTCCTTTGCCACATGTTGCTTTATCAAACTGTACTTACATGCAGTACTGTATAATAAAAGAACCGCGGGTCTAAAAACACACATCAGCTTCCGAAACAATGGCTTCCTCCTCTCGCCAAGACTTCTGAGTCAAACTAAAAGTGTCTCATCGTTTGCCATCATTCGGGGTTTTGAGCGGTACCGTGGTGAACACGAACATCAGAACTCAAACACACCATACAAAAAACGCTTTTCTCACTAGGTTTAGGGTCCTTTCCAGATTTTACAACTCTTTATCATCATTTTTAATAAAAGTTTATTCAGGAATTCACCAAAAACTGCCATTAAACCAGAACAGTCCTTCTGTCTTCTGTGAGCAGTCACGCGTGCCTTGAGGGCACGTTAAACGACAACCCCGCCGCAGACACGACAACCCCGTACTGCCCTAACCACAGGCAATCCAGGTAAAATAATCAGTTTTCTCTTCGCACAGAAGAACAAGTTTCAACCCATCAGAAATATCAGGGCACCTCACAACAATCCACCATCTTTCACTTTTTGAATAATAAACCTCCTTTTGGTGTTTACGGCTCTTAACCCCCCCCCCCAGGGGCAGAAATCTGACTGTTTACTAACTTGCGAGTTCAAAATGGAACATTAATAGTTCAGACAGAAGGTAACATGAACATATACATGAACATTCAGTACATTTGCCTGTTAAATTTTGTCCAACACAACAATGTCTGGGCATTTTCTGTAGCCTTCGTCTGCCATCATTGTTCACATCTCACGGAAACGGAACAGTAAGAGTGTACACGCTAGTAATATGAACATTAATTTGAGTGTACACACTAGTAATATGAACAGTAACAGGGTGTACACGCTAGTAATACGAAAGGATAAATATTCGGGCAAAAAAAACTACAGCCAAGAAAATAAATGTGAGTCTAAGATGGACATGAGAAAGCTCTTATAGCACACAGGCTGTGCGGTCCTAAGATGGACATGAGAAAGCTCTTATAGCACACAGGCTGTGCGGTCCTAAGATGGACATGAGAAAGCTCTTAGCACAGGCCGTGTGGTCCTAAGAGCAGGGAGGATGCTGGATCTGTGTTACGAGTATGTTGGCGCGCTAATGGAAACAAACTTACAGCGAACAATGCATGTTCTTGTAGCCTACTGTTGGTCATAAGGAGGATACCTATACTTATAACCATGTTTTTCGTGCAGTCATGGGCCACTAGAGTGTACAGCTACGATGCCTCTACGTGACACGGTGAGTAAAAGGATCTTGCTCTACACTGAAATGCGTATTTTGCCTACACAAAATCAGGAAGTGGCATGATGTGCCTTGACAGAGGAAGTTTGAAACCATTTTGTATTATTGCTTTTGTTCTTGCAAACATATTGCGTTCTTAATTAACCCGTTTAATTAATGTAGACTTTTTTCATGCCCTAATACACAAACATCGTTCCAACTTTTGCTGCTTATGTATACTTGTTTATGTTGTTATGAATATTAAGCAATTTGTTGACGCTTACGAAAAATGCTTTAAATATTAGTGGGAGGTAATACAATTTAACGAGTTAAAACAGCTAGACCGATAAGTCAATACAAAACGAACTGGTAAACGTCTACCTCACCTGGCCGAATAGAGAAACACTACAACCTCAAAGACCAGATCAAGATGACTTGCGATGAAGCAGAGAAATATGCTGTAATTCACCAATATACGACGAAGTGAACGCTTGGCTTTCTAAATCATCATAAGATATCATTCCTACCTTAAATTCGAATAAATGGCTTCAAAGAGAAGGTAAAGGAACGCCACTTAACGGAACGTTCTGAAGACGAGTTTGGTGTCTACATTTTCCGGGTTGGCCAATCATAAACGCAGTACTTTATCCTATGTCAGTTGTACAGGTTCTTCTACGCTACGAGAGTGCGACAGAGGCAGTCCTAACTATAAAAGGAATTGATTTAGACAGAGGAAGTGAAATAATTAGCATACACCGCTCAACTATTGCACATTCTGGTAGCTTGCATTGGCACTGTGTAACGTGCCCGCTTACAAAAGGGTACGTTTGTTTGGATAAACAATAGCATGAAAATGGACTGTTTCGTTTCAACGTAAAATATTTATTCATCGATTTAACTTGATAGTGAAGTGTTTCTTCTGACTTACAGTGCATGAAAACACAGACAAGAACCAAGGGGAAAGAGTGGCCAAATACACCCGAAACATTACATTAGGATCAGATCCAGTTTTTCCCCCAAATAAGTTCGCAATTCAAGTGGTTCCAAACACCAGTTGGGGGTTGTAGTCTAAAGATACAAAATCCGCAACACAAAAACTTATCACCAGTTACTGAATACCCAAGAGTTCATATCTATATGAAGTGTTTCCTATCTAAACAATAATTTCACACTTTTTGGTCCAACAAGAGACTCGTTTTATGGGGTTCCATAGTCTTAACGCTGTTTTTTTTTTCGTTCGCGAAGCATTGCTGTTTATTTTCCCGTGGGCGGAATCTTATTTTGTGGTTTACCCGTTAGTGCTAAGGTACGTGTAATATATCTTAAAACAACTGAAAACTCATTTATTCTCTATCCATTCAAGGGGTATCCATTCAAGGGCTTTTTCCACACGGTATGCCTATAAATGACAAATACTATTAACAACAAATTAGTATAGGAGGCATTCGTTAATACATCATCTTTTGTTAATATAATACATTAAAAACCTAAAAGGAGAGCTGGAGTCCCTGACTGACTAAGTCCTCAAGGTCATTGTGAGCCACCTCACAGCCAGTCAGCCCCTACTTTGTTCTTCGCAATTCAGTTCAAATAAAAACAAACCAACAAACATGAAACTAAAATAGCATTCCACAGGTAAACAGACCAAAAAACAGAAAAAGTAGAAGAGTTAGCATTCTGAACCTGTATTAAGAGTGCTGGTCAATGTGTGGAGGTTCAGGTGTACTTAGTGAGATACATTTCTGCCTTACATCACAATCCCATGGGACAATAACACTTCCCCTAGCTTCAAGACTTCTGATATGGCATTACATTACATAACATAGCTATGAGACACATGGCCAGTTAATACTATGTAGTGTGGACTAGGACTCCAGCATCTTCCCATAAGTCTTTACCATGACACGGAAATCCAGAAGACAAACACGACAACTCATTTCCATTGTCCTCTGCAGCAAGAGACTGTAATCCAACACGACTCAGTGATGCTTGAGTCAGAACCACTTCTGCATAGGTGATGTGATGCTTAGAGGCCACACATGGAGAAGCTCTCAGCACTGGTTATCGTGCTGCTATACCTGATGACTGGGAATTTCAACACTGCTACCATATTTAGTGAAACATTCATTTCATTCTCTCATTTCATTTGTTGGTCTTAAGACGACTCTGAAAATACTAAAGCTAAACTGTTCAGGAGTGGGTCTGGCAAGCAGGGTTAACATACATTTGCACACTTACACATCATACATAAGTACATAAATATACACTCACATTTGTGCATATATATGTACATAGACACACTTAATATGGACATACATATAATTCTATATATGCACAGATACACAAAAGATACAGCATACACTGAAAATGTTAAGTGCTAGGATCTGAGGATAGCTACTGCAAACCCAGGTTAGCATGCTGAGATGGCATGGCTACAGTAATACTGGTAGGCAGGATAACAGTATATAAACAATGCGTACTGAACGCATTTCACCCTTTCTGAGATTGTGTGTTTGATGACTTTTGTTCTGTTTGGAATCTAGAAATTTGCTTGGGTTACAGCAGCTATGTACAGAGGCTGAGACCAGTCCAGTCCAGTGAGAGGCAAAGAGGTGGACTTTGTGCTAGGTGGTGGGCTCACATCTGCCAGTCAATGTTAGTCAGACAGAATGTGCACAAAAGACATAGGGAAGACTCCTTTCCTCTCTGGCTGGCCCTCTATGTGCCCGATCTGGACAAGAAAAAATTCAGAGAGAAGATTAAGAAAACCTTGCAGCATGCTTCTAAACTGAATATTAATGTGAATGCTTCATGCCAAAATTGGAGTAAATCAGGTAAACCTTACTCACCCACCACTCCTGGTCCTCTTCGCCTGTAACAACAATGACCTCTCCCTCAGTGAAAGTCAACTCATCATCATTATCTGCTTGGCAGTCATAGATGGTCTTCACCCTCTTGATTTTGTTCTTCCCCTGAGAAAAAAACCATGTTCCAATTATTCACTAGTGTAGGCCAAATGCTGGTCTCTGCTCAGACCCCCACTGTTATGCATACCTTTGATCTCTCACAGAGACAAGGGTGAGAAAGGCACAATGGTCACTTGGGGTCGTGCCCCACCACAAATTATACTGTAAACAAATGTGTGATCCTGTGGCTGTTTTTATGGTGGGGGGGATGTCAGCAGGTGGTTACTTCTGATTGGTCAGTTGTAGCAAACATGGTGAAGGTGAAGATAAGACAGAGAGGAAGTCTGGCCCAAGGGGGGGAAGCTGCAGAGAGAGTAGAGAGTGGTAGAGGTTTGGGAAGAGTGGAGCTGAAGAAGAGGTTTGGAGCTGGTGCACTGAGGAGTCAGGTG
>JAOXYF010000016.1:11938289-11948374 GCA_028565775.1 Sternarchorhynchus goeldii
TGACTAGGGCACAGTTCCCTGTGACGGTGACTAGGGCACAGTTCCCTGTGACGGTGACTAGGGCACAGTTCCCTGTGGTGGTGACTAGGGCACAGTTCCCTGTGACATTATAAACACAGCAGAATGCTTGAGGAACTGCAGTGTTTTAGCTTCACAAATCCTCTGTAATGTAAGTGAATGTGCTCTTAATGTCCCTCTCCATTGTGCCACAAATTTCAAGGCCAAAAGATGTTGGCACAAAATTCTCCGATTGCCCATCTGGCCATAAATCAATGGATGGAGATCATCTCCGCCATAAAATAGGTCAGTACAGATTCATCTTTGTCACCACAGTGACAGTGGGGAAGAAAGACATCCTGCATGACCTAATATACAGAAACAGAGCAAAAACAACAAGACAAAATGAGTGGAGTGGGTGGGTCCAGGAGAGTGGAGTGGTGCAGGTCCAGGAGAGTGGAGTGGTGCAGGTCCAGGAGAATGGAGTGGGGCAGGAATGGGGCGAGTCAAGGAGAGTGGAGTGGACGGGCCCAACCTTGAGTCTCCTACAAAAACACTTTAAAAAGAACCTAGCACACACTGATATAGTCCTCTTTTTCAGTGCGGCTCAGACCACATAATCTATGTAAATAATACAACCTCTGGTCAGTGGTCCTGGTAAGAGCTAACCCAACAGTCCAGCCCACCCTGGCATCCCCACCCACCCCACAACCAGCAACGCCCATCCTATATCCTGAAGCAAGAAGGCTTTCAAGGAACGGCATCCAGGAACAGTTTGTAGATACTATTAGCACAAGCAAGAGCCCTGAGTGTGGGTGTGGCTTTTTTTAAATGAGGAAGTCCTGTGCTCAGTCATTCCATGGCCTACTTGAATTAAAGTGGCTGACAGTGGCTGACGGCTCTTAACGGCAGCACCTTCCATCAGCACAGAGTGGTTCTACTCCCTCTCATCAGCCTTCCATCAGCACAGAGTGGCTCTGCTCGAGCCCTTCTCCTCTCCTGGCCAGCTGAGTGGAGCAAACATCTGCTCTAGGGCTCTTGGGACCAGTAGCAGCAGGAACTGCATATGAAAACCCGCCACCCTGTTACCAAGAGAAATTCGTTCACTTACCACCCTGATGCTTAGTCAGCAAAACAGACTGTCTGACTACGTTCCCATCTAGCTGCCCCTCCCAGACAATCTAATGTTACTTAGGGACTGAAAACCACGACATGTTCAGCGTGCAGTTAATTCTGCCCACAGAGCTCACGTGGCTCTTACTGACAGCCATTATGACCTGCTAAAATCCACGTTAAACACCAGCAGCTGTTTGTCAGCAGGCGTAGGTGCAGTGCAGAATCCCAGTGGTCATACAGTGCTGAGCCCTGGAGAACTGAGATATGCACACAGAGGACTATCAACTCTGGCAGCGTTGCCTTGGCCCTGAGCTCAGACGAGGAGCCTCCTCTAACAGACAGGACCAGCGCACACAGTCTATGTGAAAGGGGAACACAGGGCAGGACTCTAGCCTAAGTGAAGGGAGGGGTGCAGGTCCGAGAGGGCAAGCACAAAAACAGAAGAGGAGACATGCGGTAAAAGCATAAGCCACTCCCAGGAAGCATAAGCCACTCCCAGGAAGCATAAGCTACTCCCAGAAAGACCATTCAACGAGGGCAGCAGGGTGGCAGGTGGACGAGAGTCTAGAGCAGACACTCCGAAGCTACGTCAGCACACGTACACAATGCTAACAGCAAACGCACTGCTCTTAAACACGCTGCCACAGCTGGAGGCACCATCCACAAGTACAGAGGCCAAGAAAATTACCTAGGCTGTTCAATAAAACCACAAGGGTTATAATGTAGACCACCACAATTTAACAAAAAAATAAGAAAGAAAAAAATTACTCCAAGGAAGTGACAAGCTGAATATTTAACTCTGTTTGAGATAATCGTTCTGTGAAATGTGGGCTTCTCCCTCTGTTGCAATAAGCACCTGACAGACTGAACATAGGAGAAACTAAACACTGCCATATGGAAGTCAATATTCCGCAAGGAGCTCAGAAAACCCATTTAAAAACCACTAAAGAGTATAACCACCAAAACCAGCCACCACCTCTGTTACAAAGAATACACACAGGCCAGAGGAAGTGTGTCCACTTACATCAACTACACACAACTCAAACTGCAGACTAGGATAAGTAATCAGTCATGTCTTAAAAAAATAATAATAAATTTAAAAAAAAAACAGGCAAGACAATATGATTTGTGCAGGTTTTTTGTTAATTCAAGTACAACTTAGCCAGTTGGGAAATACACCACAGGTGTAAGAGTCATAGAATAGTCATGGTTACGTGAGGATTAAGACACATTTAGGTGAGGATTAAGAGTGATAACTAACACATAGTTAGGTGAGGATTAAGAGTGATGACTAACACATAGTTAGGTGAGGATTAAGAGTGATAACTAACACATAGTTAGGTGAGGATTAAGAGTGATAACTAACACATAGTGAAGTGAGGATTAAGAGTGATAACTAACACATAGTTAGGTGAGGATTCAGATATGACTAGTTGAAGATTAAGAGTGGGGATTAAGACACTGTTAGGTGAGGATTGAGATACGGTTAGGTGAGGATTAAGATACGGTTAGGTGAGGATTAGATGGTTAGGTGAGGATTAAGATACAGTTAGGTGAGGATTCCAACCCGGTTAGGTGAGGATTCCAACACGGTTAGGTGAGGATTAAGATTGAGGATTAATACAGGGTTAAGTGAGGATTAAGACACTGTCAGAGAGGTAAAAATGTCAGGCAAGGTGGCATGCAAATAGCCCAAGGAACCGTTCATCTCAACATGAGACGCCACTACAGGCAATGTGAGATCTCACAACAGATAACGCGAGACGTCACTATAGATAATCTGATACTGTTACTGCCTCCTTCCATTGGAGTGTACTTTTCTGGTTGTGGAATCTTTCACAGACAGTGGCTCCTTTGACATGGGGCCAAGCAGTGGCAGGCCAAGATCAGGGTTAAGGTTAAGTTTAAGGCTTAGGATTTAGGGTTTGTGATTCAGTTAGGGGTTAGGGTTGGTATTAGGGGTTATGGTTAATGATACAGTTAGGGGTTAGGGTTAGTATTAGGGGTTAGAGTTAGTGTTAGGGGTTATGGTTAATGATACAGTTAGGGGTTAGGGTTAGTGTTTGTGGTTATGCACCTCCACCATGTCCAGCTGAAGGCAGAGGCCAGATAGCAACCTCTCACCTCCAACCACCTCCACAACACACTGCATACGCTTTCCATGGTCTGCTCCCATTTCACCTGATTTGGCCCATGTGAAAGTAGGTTAATCACCTCTCACCATGTGAAAGTAGGTTAATCCCTTGTCTCTGTCACTCTCTCCTACTTTCCCCATTGTCTCTCCCTCCCTCACTCCACTACTCTCCTCCTTTCTGCTACTGGAACCTCTGTTCAGGAGAATGGTCCCTTCCTGTTACACAAGGTGTCAAGCTATTCTTAGAACATCACAAATCTCAACTCGTCAGGAGTGAGTGGGACTGACAAGACTGTGTATGGAGAAATTCTTCTCAATGAAAGGTGGGGGAGGTGCATCTGGTCACTCCTGAGCCCACCTCTCACCACAAACAGGTGTGAACTCGTGGCTGCACATTCATGTCATTGGACTAATTTAAAGTCTATCCTCAGAATTGAAGTAAACATGTAAACTCAGATCATGAATCAACCTGTTCTAACACAAACAACCTCTGCTACAACGCTTGGACAGAAGATGCACACAAAGGGAACAGGAATCCAGCATGACAGTAAATGGGAATGTTGAGGTAACAGAATTTCAGTAAGCAAGAGCCAGCAGGATTTCCTGAACTACTTAGCACATTTTTGTCACTTCCCAAGAGCATGTTCATGAATAAACATGACCAACAAACAGGTCATGGTAACCATTAGCCCATCTGTGTTCATTTACGTTCCACTGCATTTGCAGTTATCCACTAATTAACTAAGGAAGATCTCATTATAAGGTAACTTGACTGGAAGACAGTGCGTCCCAACAAAAGAAAAGCACTACAATGATTGCGGTTTTAACCGCAACCTGACAGATTGGTTTCATTTTTAACGAGGCAGTACAAATAGTTAAATTGCTATTTGAAAGCGATACATTACAGCTGTGGTCATAATCGTCGTTCTAAATTCTTTGCTCCTTCGTACAATATCATTGTCGAGTTGGGGCCTATATTAAAAACGTCAAGGTTTGCGTCAAAAATCCACACTGTATTCTACCGTTTTGTTTTTTCAACGCACAGAAGGGCACCTCGTGCATGATACAGTAACAGTCTGCGCATCAGACGAATCATATTCTCTGCAATCTTTGATCTACAACGAACCTGTACAATAACAAGCGACTGCAATTCGGTCTAAAAGGACAAACCGTTATTCGAGTTATTCACCTATATTGTAATCTTACAATAGACGCACAGCATGAAAAAGCACCGGTATACATAGATTTTAGCTGCATATCAACAAATACATTGTGTACTATGATTTTTTTAATGTAACAACTGAAAACTGTATAAACACTGAAAAAAGTGTTTTATTGGACGGTTCTTCCGCATACCAAACCTCATCCACGCCGCAAAGCCAAGGCGTATTGCAGTCCACAGTAAATACCCATCTACTGAACTATCGGCAACCCGGTGAGGTCGCGTGGAGCTTCAAAATGAAAGTCAATGATAAATTATAGGTTCTAGCACGTGGCACTGCGCCTTAAATGCACCCGTTAATCGTTTGGTCAAGGCTATTGGGTTCGTTTCCTCTCACAAGATATACTGCAAGTTACCTCATAAGGAAGGAATAGCGGCCTTACCTCCTCCAGAACGCTGACCGTGTTCCGACAGCTCTGTAGGCGGGTAGTGAAGCTTGATGTTGTCGGGGAGTTGTAATCCTCCGTCGTTTCCGAGAGAAACTCGGACACGGAGATCTGATCCGGCATCCTTACAAACACAATCGTCCAATAAAACGGAGAAGATGATTTTCAAATATGCAGCACCATTAATTACAAAACTGGCACAGGACACCGATGGAAGATGTGTCTGTTTGGGCAAGGTTGGATGTTAAGTCAAATCTCCATGCAGCCGAAACACAGTTTATCCTTTAATACGCGGTGTAGATGCCTTCCTCGCTAACTCTCCGACCTCAGAGAGGGTCGCTGCATATAATTTCCACGTCCTTCTTTTTTCCAGCTTGTCTAATTGTCCGTTTGCATCTAAGCCTAAATAGAGGCGACTAGACTCTTTTCATTAGTCTCCCAATACAAGATGCTCTCTAGATCCCAAAATACTCTTTTCACAATCCGCCGATTAAATGAGCAATCAATTCTTTCTCTTTTACTAGCTTTAACTGATTAGCTCTTAATCATCTGTGGCGGCTTCATTCTGAGGTTTTCCCCCTTTCTTTCTCTTTCCTCTGCTTTTCTCCTGTGCTGTCGGTCTGTGCTTTCTGACACCAGCGCATGCACGCGCACTCATCCCCTCCCACCGTTGATGACGAATATAAACAAGGAAAGCGTCTGCGCATGCTTCAGCAAGGTATTCTTCGTATTTGCTGGTGAAAATTAAGTTTGGCCATGCCCTTCAAAATTCGTCATTTACTAAATGATCTGCTTATTTGTTTATTAATTTAGATCTACTTGTGTTCCATTCGAGAATAGTAATTTTCAAGCTTTAGAAGAACACATTTTTGCTCGCTGTTAAATGCCTGAGTGCTTGCGCCTAAAACAATAGGATAATTTTAAAGAAGATCATATAAAGCAGGCACATGAGCCGTAACGGCTGGGTGCGAGTCGCCTACGAAACCTCTGTAATGATACCAGAACGATACAAAAACGATCCGTTATAAATATATACTATATGCATAATTAACATAATTATAACAGTGCAGTAATAATTACTTTTGTCATAATAACGGAGTCGCTCCAATCAACATGCCATCGGAGGGGCAGATCAACTAAAAGACATTTGATGCAGCTACGAATTTTGGAGGCGACAACAAAACACTGCACTGCCTGTAAAATTAGTACGTGCATTTCATGAGGAAAACGTTATAAATGAATGCTAGCTAGTTTCGATATAAACGTTAAAACGTTCCTGATCTTCATATTGCTACTCGAGTGATTCAAACCCATTTACAAAACTGCTGTATGAAGTTATATTGAACCTCGACAAGACTGCGACAATATCCAACTTACCGGCTCCATAAGGAATCTCTAGAAGAAAAACTCGATAAGCGCGAGGTAGAGGCCCTCATGACTTTGTAGTCACCTCCGTAATAAAACCTAGTTTGAAATATTTGAAAATCCGATTAAAACATCCTGAGTCAACTTGATTTAAAAAAGTAGTCAGGAAAAATGCATTAAACCGATAACGGTCAAACCGCAATTTAACCGTGCAGTTAGCCTACAACTTTCAACACCTATGAAGAAAGAATTTTTTTACCCCTACGGGGAGCGCATGAGGGAAGTATATACTATAAAGTGAAATATCTGTTCTCTCAAATGTGCAGTTATATTAAATAATAATATTGGCCACTGTTAGTGGAAAACCACGCCTAATAACTTACCGAGACTGTTGCGGTTTGTCCCCGTGTTAGTAGTTTCTGAAATAACTGTAAAACAAACTGTGCATCAAGCTTCTTATTTCCAATCGCCACCATATTCACTTCATGTTGCACTGTCCCGTGGCGGAGTATAAAAAGCAAAAAATCATACACGAATAGGGTACAGTTCCAGCATGACTGGAATGTGCGCATTGATCTTCCCCATCTGGAACTGGCGAAGCGATCAACATTTGGACAGGAAGCGAAACTCAACCATGTGGGGCAGGAGGAGGGGGTCAGAAAGGGTTCTACAATGGACGGGATCCTTCTAACGACAGGACCCCGGGAAAGCTTAACTTGTAATTACAAGTTTTATGTGGAGCCAATAGGTGCACACATCGCAGGATAACCTATCAGAACTATCTCAACAAAACTGCTGTTCAAAGCGTTGAATGGTCAACAGAAACGCAAAAGCATGTTCTGGGTTATGACTGAGCGAAGAATGCCCAAGACGTGTTTTCGATTGGTTATGAATTGGTGTAAACGAAACTGTAATCGTTTCAGCAAAGGTTTAAAACGGACATAAGCGCAGTGTGAATTTACCAGTGGGTTAATTAAAACTGAGTTTCAACTAAGCAACGAAATAATTGGGTTACGTTTGTCCTGTATGTTCATCCAAATAGTTCATGTGTTGCAGGATACGAGACCAGTCAAAGCGATCGCTTTCATGCTGAGGCCGGTGCTACAACTACGTGCCCTGTATCCCTTAAAAAGAAAAACTCAACTGGTTATTAGTATGTTACTACTACTACTACTACTACTACTACTACTACTACTAATAATAATAATAATAATAATAATAATAATAATAATGAGCGCAAGGTGAATAGCGGGGATTCTCTCCTTAACTTCACAGCACACACTAAAAACTAAAAGAGAAAAAGTGCATTTATTGTGAAGGATCTGTCCAAAGAATGACCAAACCAAAGCAGAGCAGCAAAACAGCCCTCTGAACTCCAACTAAACTGGCTGAGGCAAACTAGTCCAGGTAGCTGGGCTCCTCCTCTCTGACAGCAAACCAACGGTGATGCATTTAATAATCCCAAAAACAACAACAAAAAATGCTATCAAATACGTATTTAAAAAAAAGGAAAAGAAACAAAACAGGCAACACAGATTTAATAACAAACCTATGTAAAGGCAATAAAAATGCTTCAATAAACAGACAGGTAACTCAGCTCTTTAATATCAGAGGTTGTCCAGTTGACTTTAAGTCTGAAGTGGACCTGTTGAAGGGACAGCGCTGTTACCCTTCCCAGAGCCTTGTCTCACGCTTAAGCGAGAGAGATGCTTTACCATATGCTGTGTTCTCACAGCTACTGTCACCCTCCCACATTTTCAGGGAGGGATGTTGCTAGGGGGCGTGTCTCCCTCCCACATTTCCAGGGAGGGATGTTGCTAGGGGGCGTGTCCTGCACAGCCCCCTCTTTGAGGGGGCAAGAGTCCTTAGTCAGAATCTGAGTCACTGCTGTCTTCTGACGAGGAGCTGCTTGAGCCATCCGATTGGTCGTCGTCATCCTCCTCCTCGTCATCATCATTCTGTAGGACAAAAATGTTTATGTCTAGAATTAAATCAGCAATTTTCAATTGTACTTCTGTAACTATAGTGATCTCCAAATTACTATGGTAATTTTCTAGGTCTTAGACTTGTTTAAATAGGCACACTTGTGTTCTGCATGCTGGTGTACAATAGTATATTTATTAAGAACCAGTGTACTCCGATGTAGTGCTGCCAACGAACAAACAGCCTACTTAGAACAGCTAAAACAGCCTACAGTCAAAACAGTTAAAACAAACTGCCTACTTAGAACAGCTAAAACCACTTCAAACAAAATGCACAATGTTATCATTTTCCTTTCATTTTAATACATAGTTGTGGGTGGAGATGCTGGTTATGGTCCAAGCAAATTTCCATCATGCTCAATGTTACACAAATTTTATTACAGTACTTTTCTTACACAAATATTCTCACATTCTGTCTTAATCTGATCTTTGCGTTTGTCTGTCAGGCTTTCAGTTTTAATTGGTAACTGACAGACCTGTTCATACTTGAGTCATTGACCAGTGTACACTAGCAGATTATGTTCAGAGGAAGAATAATCAATAGTTTGATATTCTCAGACTGGAGTAAAGTCTGCCCCTTGCATACTACACGATTTTCTCCTACGATACATCAATGCTACAAATGAACCAAAACCCTCATACTAGCAACCACTAGCTCAGATTCGATTAAGATGAGAATGGGGGTTAAAATCATGTGCAACTCAAGCAAAAACAAAGGTTTCTTCCTTGGTGTTATAAGCAGCGAATTATGGAGTTCTGGGATCAAAAAGTCCACCACATGTTTGTGGTCCTTTATATACATGAAATGAATTCTGGTACATTTCATTCATTACTATTCTAGCACATTTAATTAATGACACACCATCAATAGCAACTGGTGCCAGGATTCTACATGCTAGCAGTGAGTTCTAGTTAGAACAAATCGAACACTGGACTGCAGCTGTACTTTATTTATCATGACTTTAATCCCAGGACTGTGTTCACCTCATCTTCGTCATCATCATCTTCGTCAGTATCTGTGCTACCAGAGGACTCTTCTTCATCTTCAGAGTCTGATGAGTCTGTCTTATCGTCATCTTCATCTGAATCTGATGTGTCCTGCTGGAAACCACAGTCACAGTTTTCTCCAACAAGCAGTCATTATTCTCCAGCTCCTACACACACTCACACAGCACATCACATGCAGCACTCCTCAGCCCACACCATTCTACAGGATTAAGCTGCTGTGATGGTCACAGTTCTGCCTCGTCTTCACCAAATAACAAAACAGCTTTTGTAGTCTGTGCAACAGGTTAACAAATTTTTTTCAGTTCTGTTGAGAAACTTTAATACAGTTCTATGTTTTTTGACCAAGTGGGGCAAGTTGCCCAGTGAGAGCGGGCGTTACCTTGGCACGGTACGCCATGGAACGTTTGCCCCCCCCGGCCCCCAGTGCCGCGCCTCTGGCACCTACCGCCTTCCCCTTGGTGACATGGACTTTTGCCCCAGGACCTCGAGCTTTGGTTGTACTCCTTCGTTTCTGTGGGGACACAGGAGTGGGGAGGGGGCATATCCAGGAAAACAAAAACCAAACAAAACAAAAACACAAGAAAACAGTTCAAGCTCAAAGCAATGATTAGTAGCCCCGGAGAGCAGCACACTCATGTCAGGTTGGTTAGATCTGATAAATGCATCATTCAGAGTGGGGATTACAACAACAGACAGCAAAATGGCCTTTATTCTTCTTCACACAATCTGACTGCATGAATACTGAACATGCTGTTATAGTAAGTTTGTTTTTTATATATATAACAAACTTACTATACAGCATGTTCAGTATTCATGCAGTTAGATTGTCTGAAGAAGAATATATATCTAAAATATAATGCTATACATGCATATAA
>JAOXYF010000016.1:11948474-11966798 GCA_028565775.1 Sternarchorhynchus goeldii
CCGATCTTGCAGGTTAATATAAACATATATTATATATAAATATGCAATATATATAATACATGCAGGTTTGTGTTGCCATGGATGTATATGAATACATGCACGTTTGGAAACACTTACAGAATGAGCTACAGTACATTGAAGGTTAAAGAGTCATATAAACAGATATAAAATTACTAAACAGGAGGTGTGAACACTCACCGTAGAAGAAAACTCTTTATAAACCGCCCGCTCCTGAGGAGAGAGAGACTGGGAAGGAAAGAAAAAGAGTCATTAATACCTGCCCCCAAGCAAAAGCAGACGTTTCTGAAGTGTGTGTGGCACTGGCTGAGCTAGAAGGACCCAGCAACCCACCTTCACCCAGGCTTCCAGCTCCGCCTTGTACTCCAGCTGCTGCTCCTCTACCTGCTTCTTGTATTTGTCCTTCTGACTCTGGGCCAGTTTGTGCCAACGCCGGCCGATCTCCACCATGCGCTCCTTCAGACTAAAGTGGTTCAGCTCGCCGCTCGTCAGCAGCTCCTGGGAGAACATCTGGTAGCCGCTCCTGCAGAACCACAGGGTAGGTGAAGAGATGGGGAAAAGTTGCTGAAACAGTGAGCAGGGACTTTCTCTGAACTGAGCACACTCAGAGAAAGCGATGCAGGTGGAGATCAGCCACTTACACAGGAGGCTTCTTGGGCTCTCCATCGAACTTCTGTTTCTTCTGTCCCTGTGCTGATGGTGGCATCCTCATGTCCAGCAGCTCTCTCTGCAGGACAGAGGCAAAGAATCAGCTGTGTGAGGGACACTGTCCACCTGTGTGAGGGACACTGACTAAACGTCCAAAGACACAGTTTGTACTGTATGGTGCCGTCAGACACAGACAGAAGCCAGCAAAAACAACACAAACACACAAAAAAATAAAAGCTTAATGTCAAATAAATGTCAGGTTCATGACATCACATCACAACTCTGAAATGAGGACGCAGGTAACAGGACAATGGCCCCAAGTCACATATTTATATCAATACTCCACCACTTCAGTCACATATTTAACACCACCATTCAATGACACAAAGTTGGACTGGAAGAGAGAAAACGAGTGTGTAAGTGTCCCCATCCGCCCTGCTCTGATCTGGGGGTGAGAAGGTTAACGTGGACCTACATTACGACAAGTTTTCAGCACGGACAAGAGGACAGTGGTCAAAACATCCGCTCACTGACCACGGTCCGGTACTGAACCTCGTATCGCTTCTGATCCTCTGCTGCTTTCTTAATCCAGGGAATTTTCTCTTTCTTTTCCATGGCTTTCCAGGTTGCCTCCATGGCATTCTGTGCCTTCTTCCGATCGTTCTGTAGGAAAAAGGCTGCTTTCAGAGGGGTCGCGTGCAGTTTAGCTGCTAGTTAAGGTAAACAGACATCTTTTTCCTCTGTGAGTGGATGCATAAGCTGCCTCACCCTGTATTTGGCCAGGTAGTCTCCTATCACACTCTGCTGCCACATCTCTTCAGCAGTCTTGGGTGTCTCAGGAAGACGTGCCTTCTTCTTCCCGTCTTGCTTGTCTTTGGGCAGCCCGTGTACCCACTGGTCAAGCTCCTGGTCACGGCCGCGTTCCTGCAAGGATGGCAGTGCCATTGGATTAGACAGAGTCCATAATAGCATCATTCCATGAAGCTTCCAAACCTATCCTGAGTGTTATGACCAGGAGGGCCAGCGGACTCTCCCCAGGGACCCACCTTGCCTGAAGGGGACTTGGCTCTCAGAGGGCTGCCTGCTCCTGCAATGCCGAGCTTGGTGCCTCCCAGCTTTTCCTCAGTCAGAACTCGGTCCCGCTCCTCCTCTGGCAGGGTCTGCACAGGGAGGGCAGGAGAAATACACCCAGTCTGAGTAAGACTCCGCTAACAATGGTAAGAAATAAATGCCACCTTTTATTAGCAAAATTGTGGACATCAGTTCTTACCTCAAGAAACCTCTGAAGATCGATCTCATATTGCTTCTTTTTCTGATGAGACAAAACATATGTTTGGAAATTTCAATGGTAGAACATATCTCCTGAAGTTAGAAATGTATCATATTGTTTCCTGACATTAGCATCAAACTTCAGCCACCACCCTCAAGTCTGGTCACACAGTCAACCACATATTCCCTTTACACAGCAGATTATGGCAGTGGTGCACGCAGGTTCTGACAGACCTGCTCACACCGCTTCTGGAACATGTCCTTTTCTTTCTGGGTCATTATCTTCCACTGCTTGCTGCACAGCACCATCCTCTCAGTACTCGGCACGTCCTTCATGTTCACCATAAGCTCAGCGCAGTAGAGGGAATACCCGTTCCTGTGGAACAAAAGGACCCTTCTGGGAGCCGCTCGCAGTGCACACAGGAAATGTCCTTCAGCACAGCGTCTTAACAACTGCAGCAAGCGCTGGAGCCGGAACTCTACAACATACGATAAGAATATACAGCCCACTTCCCAAACACATTCAAATTAACACACTCCAAGTCAAAGCACAGAATCAATTTCAGGGATTAGGCCAGTAGCCTTATTAGCTCAATTTTTGATGATCACAAAAAATTGATCTTGTGGAGACTTTCAGAATATCCAAAAACCTACGGCGGTGGCTTGGTGGGCCGGCCGTCAAACTTGTCCTTAAGCTGCCGCTCTGCCTTGGTCAGGACGGACTTGACATGCTCATCTGAGTTTGCGTCCGGGTGCGCTTCATGGTACGCTCTCATGCTGTCCTGTGATGCACATTTAACAAAGAATTAAATGGCTCCTCTTTAACAAGTGCGACAGGTTTTGAGATAAGACCTTTGAGTTAAGAAATCTAGGGTTAAGACCTTCCAGTAAAAACATCTACAACGTTAAGACCTTCATGTTAGCTGTGTTAAACAGACCTCATAGTGCTTCTGCAGCTCCAGCGCTTTGCTGATCCATTTTAACCGCTTCTTGTCCGAAAGCTGAGACCACTGTCGCCGCAAAGCTTCCTTCAGTTCCTTTTGACTTACCTAAAGATACAGACGCAAGTATGGACATTAGCTACATGTTGTTGTTTTTTCCCTTTGACCTTGCTCAACCCATCATACGCACATCTGGGTGAAGCTTCATGAAGGTCTTCTTCTCGTGGTTGTACCATAACTGCTGAGGGGTTTTGGGTTTCTCTGGGAGATCTGACTTTTTGCGCTCTTCCATCAGCTCAGGATGGTCCTCTCTAAAAGGAGGAAAAATAAGCCTCTATTAATCCTCTTTCAAACAGATCAGTTATTTCAAAAGTGAGGGAAGGAGAGTGATTACTTGAACCGAGCCATGTTCTTCTCAAAGGACTCCTTCTCCCTCTGAAATTCCTGAATGTATTTGAGCTGAAAAAACAGAATCTGTATTATAAAATGCAGATTGCATTATAGCTGCAACTGCTTCAGAAAGTTCAAACTATCCATTCATATGTGAGCCCCAACCTTTTTCTTTTCAGGGAGTTCTTTATATTTTTTGGACAGAATCTTGGTGAGGTCCAGGTTGCTCATCTCAGGGTGGATTTTTGCATACTTGGCTCTCTTCTCCATGAAGAAGCGAAAGTAGGGTGTGAGAGGCTTCTTTGGGAAGTCTGGATGTGTCTGAATGGAAGACCAAACAATCAGACCATAGTGAGAAATGTTTTACCTGAGACTAATGTATTGTCATAGAGTTCAGCAGACTTAAGTTTAAATTTCATAACATTGTTACACATATGAGTGTTAAAGAAAAAATACCTTCAGTTTCTTTCCTTTGTATGGGTTTTTCACATACTCTATTGCATCAACGATAAGTTCTGTCATTGTTCTGTATTTCCGGACCTATGAGAAAAGTAATTACAAAGTAATGAATTATTTTCCGTGTGTTTTTAAAATACAACTAGATTTTTTTATTAAAAAAATAGAAACATTCCATTTTTAACCTTCAAAGTACACTCTCATTACTATTGAGACTAAAGCTATTTTAAATTAACAATAAGTCCTTTTTTCTGATGATTCTTCACATTATGAAACACCCATTAGTTTAAGAGATTCTGTATTAAAATTACTTCTTGCTCCTTTAAGTTATTCACAACACATGCACGCCCTGCTGACACATTTATCTGACTTACCTCTGTAGAGACCTTCTGCCACTTTTGCTTACACATGTCCCCAGTGAAGTTTCCAAAGCCAACTTTCTCCCAGTCAAAATGAGACTCAGTGGTCTTGTACTTCATAGTGTCACCATCTGGCAACAGACTCCTGATCCTCTCCAGCAATGTAAGACAGTCCTCCTTACTCCACACATCCCCGTCTAACACACATCAGTCATTAGTCTTAAGATTTAATCATCGACATAAGATAGCGATTACACAAACATCACAATACCAACACGATCTGCAGAGTGACTACAGCATATCAAAGATATCATAGTAACCCTACCAGATTCCATTTTGATGCGCCCAGTTTGGGTGCTAGCCACGCTACTGCTGCCATTCATGATGACAGCGTTTACGTTGCTCCAACTTGAAACGCCAGTATGCCGCTAGAGAACTTGAAACCTGGGTGTGTCGCCATGCCAAGATAACAAAAAATAATACAAACAATTATCGAAAATGGATTTACAGCACTGTCGACATATTGAAGGCTCTTGTGCCGTGCTGCTTTATAACTATAATCAACACTCATAAAAAAACATTTCTTCCTGAAAGCAGAAATCTGCGTAACCTCAGCTCGCCTTTTTAGAAATGCATCGGTCACACCTTGCAGACCACACCGTCACAGAAGGAATGTTTTTTATTTTGTGCAGTGACAATGGGAGTGGTGTAAAGTCGAAAACTTAAGATGCAAAAAGCAAATAAAAAGGAGGCTGTGATGGCTTTAGCATTCAAATATCAAAATTGAGTTTATGGATATGTGTATGGATAAATAAAACGTCAAATCCAAGCTCCGCCTCTAGGCCGTTTCCGACCGCAGAATGTATATAATCCTTAGAAACGCTGCCATACTGTCTGTAACGAAGGTGCGATGCTCGTAGACCGATAACGTGCAGAACGACATTAAAGTTGGGATAAAACGCCGCTCGACACTTAAGAATGCGCAAGACTATGACAGCTGAAAGTCTATGAAGCGAGTACCAGTAGACGAAGCATAGCTCGCTAAACCGGGACTGCTCCAGATATTAATATAAAATAGGATATCGATGTCTAGATAGTTAACTTTACTGTCAGGCAACGTCAACAGCATTCTGTGGGGGTTTGGACCGAAACATTAACAACTTAGGTATTCGATCTCAGCTCCGTTTCAGCCGTCATTTCTAAATGCGTGCCGCCTAGTGGGTTAAATCTAATTCAACGTATTCTGACACTTCCCTCAGTGGAACAGTGCTGGGGCACTAAAGACTAGCACAGCTGGCTAACTAGCCATCTAGCTACCTATTCGGCACTGTCTGAGATTGGCGATTTGAATGATTTAAAAACAATTGTAGTTAAAACTTCCAGTAACATTTGTTATCGATACACGTTTTGGTGAATTATGGCGTTGTTGTTTTCTTTTATTTTAAGTCATTTATGAATAGCATGTTTAAGACTAAGGCGTGTTCATGAAGCTAGTCAGAAACCTGCTCTTACCCGGCTACGGTAACACTAGCTTAGCCAGAAAAGCTAGCCGACTGCAGTTCTTCGAAGAGAAGCTTAACTGGTTAATAAAAACCTAGCTTGTAGCCAGCTACAAATCCAGGCTCCTTCCTAACAAACCAGGCGTGTAGTTGTTTGTCAGATTCGTCGCGTTAGTGGTTGTTCTCAGTATTAACAGGATGAGTAAATATATTGTCAGGAATAATTCTCATTATGCATTTGTGGCGATTTTGAAAACGGTGTAGGTAGCTAGCTACACAGCTAACTTCGTTCCCGCGTCCATTTGCCCTCCCCGAGCGGTGGCGTCGCTGCGCAGCGCACCCGCATGAGGCACCGGTTTCCCGGTAACGGTGTCATCCCCGCCCGCGCACAAGGTCAACTAAAATAAATAATTGTTCTAGGTTAATATTGCTCATATTTAGTCAGTTTCTGGCAATTTTAGCAGTTTTTGTTCATTCTCTATTTGTGATGTTTTCGCTAATTACTTGTCACAAAGTCAAACAAAGTAAAATGTAAAAAAGTAAACTCTTTTTGCTTTTTAGTAATAGTGTAATGGCCGTCTGAATTTATTTCCAAAAAATAAATTGGAAACTAAACGTCCCTACTTATTAAACTTGATTATTTGCAGATACTTTCTTACAGTGTACCGACCATTGTCTGACTTCAACCCCAGTAATGGCGCCCTTATTCCGGCAGGAGTCAGCACGCAGCTTCCGCTGGCCGTAACGCCTCAGGTACCAAGTACGCCTTGCCAAAGTACGAGGTATATTTTTGTACCAGTAAAATATTTGAACTGAAGGCCGTTTACGGACCTCTATATACATTATAAAACCTCTCTTAACTAGTGACACGTGCACAACATTGGTAAAATAAACAGATTTCAGCAATTTACGTGAATATGTTTAATCTTTAAAATGCGGCTCGAATTAGAATATTATTTTAAGACTTAATAGCATATGAATTCTTCAATAAATTGTGGCTTGTGGTGTCGCTTTTATAAAACTGAGATTACAGCGGGTGCTTGAGCCTTTCTTCGCCCCAAAGCCCTCACTGCGGAGCCGCCATGAATGTTACAAAGACTCCGGGACGAACCACATAAAAATCGTGAAAAACAACTACAAAAAGCATCAAATCACTCACCTTTTCTAACAATTCTTGTCAAATCTTCTTCACAATCATTAAAGTATTCGTGTTAAGTGTATGTAATATATTTAAGTATCGTTTTTTTCAGCCGTAAACCCCGGGGAGTCAAGTCGAAACGAATCCGACAAAAGGAGCGTCTGGTTCGGTATGAAACTCCGCCCAGCGCCGCAGGGGGAGGAACTCTAAGGGAAAACATGCGAGAAAAAAGGAGACAAAGGCGGAGGTTGATATTAACAAATACAAAATATATATTTCGATTTTTTATACATTTTTGTCGTTACACGTGTATTTTTATTAACTGTGATGCAGCATTAACATTTATAGTTCCCATACATGGTCAAACGTATGCAATGTGATTCACACCGCGACAGAAGCGATAACCTAAAATTGTATTAATTGTCGACATTTTAAGGTTTAGACTTTTTGTTTGCCAAAAAGGTCGATAGTGTCCTAGGCTTGAAAGCGGTGCACTCAGCCAACCTTTATATCCGTCTTCAGGAGCTAAACCGATTAGTTAAGTCGCCAATATTCTCCTGTCTTGCCGCCCAATTAAATTCCTTTCACTAACGTCCCAAAAGTTAGATAATTAGGTAATCTGAGTGTAGCCCAGCTCTTACTATTCCACTTGTTGGCAAAACGTGTAAATCCATGCGGAGGATTTGCTCAGTGGTCCTTTGCTCAAAGCGGTATAAATTGTGCCTTTGAGATTTTTTCAAATTCTTTGCCATGTCCATACACTGAATTAGAGAACTAGCAGTGAAATGTCAGCACTACACTGTCCTTTGGTACAGTCAGCAGTACACATCATTGACTGTACACAATCATACTGCCGCTGTGGGTTTCTTTATGCAAGACTGACCAATGGTACAGGAAAAGGAGGAGGAGACAGTACTGAAGCGCAGCGTCACAGGAGCCTCGCGAAACAGTGGGTCAGCCCCACTCTGCTCGCCAGGACTGAGTCACATGACGTAGATGACACATTGCATCGAGAACATTTATTGTTGCAGTTTTATGAATAAGATTTTGTATAGATTATTTTCAAAAACGGACATAAAATGACATAATGCCTGACATTGTACATGGCCACGTGTTGGAATGGTCAAAAGCAGTAGGGCAGTCTACGTCATAAATCTCCAGTCCATGTAAAGCATTATGTAATCATTCCATAGAATTACAAGAAAAAACATCTTACCTTCACAATACTATCTGAGTAAGATTCAAGCAAGGCTACAATACAAGTCAGTGATCAGATAAAAACATGAATCAAAAGTAAATTATTAAAAGAAACAATCCATTATTTGCGCAGGAGTGTTTGCACCCCGACCCTGTACTGCAGGCAGGAGTACGTCGGATTGATTACAGGCTATTATTCAGAGCAAATGATATGACAGAATCAACAATAATGGTGCATCTTGCTATTGTACTGCCCCTGGATTTATTCCGAGATTACAGAATATTCGGTCTTCTGTTCAGTACAAGCTGGCCTTCACTGTAAAAAGATTTTCTGGTAGGTTTTGGACCAGTTTCATTATTTACCGATTTTAGTCTTTTTGCCAGAAATGTAATTATTTTTGTAGCTTTTTCATAATAGAACATAAAACACATTAAAAGGTTAAGATTGTGTGTATTAATGTAGTAAAAAGTTAAGACTGAAGTTTGTTCAGTCCCCAACCCCTTTCTTGTCTGCCAGCAGGTGACAGTAGATATACTTGTTCCATTGTAGGCTAATGCCCAGCCGATAATAATCAGGCCATTTTCAATGCAATTTGCTCTTCCCGACAATCACAAACGGTCTCCCTATATAAGGATGATATTAAATGAGCGAGCACACAATGCAGGCTGTGCTCAAAACAAGTGGAGCATAGTAGCACAACAGTAACTAATAGTAACTTACTTTACAATGCCAACCAAAGTAAGGAAGGCAGGAATGAAGGACTGCATGGTCAGGAATGTTGAGGCGCTTTATTGGGTTTGCGCTGTACACACATATACAGAGAATTTACTACAAGTAGTGCTGAAAAATCAGTTCCGTTCGGCAGCAGTGTCGGGTCACTGCGCACGCTCTGCTCCGCCTTCAGCAGCACTCGTGCAGTCACGGTCACTTCCGCTGTACACGTGTGCGATCGTCTGATATGGCGTTAGCAAAAGCAACTCCAGTTTCGTTCGGAACATTCCCAAGTGACAATCAAGGCACTCCAGGGTGAGCGAAACGGACAAACACAAACGCTTCCTGCAGTAGCGGGGCAAATACACACCTGTATGGATTACAAATAACTACACACGAGTAAATTAACGAGTAAATTCAAGAATTAGAAAGAAAAAAAAAATCTATAACCCTAGAGCATTATATCTGCATTGCAAGTCACTCCTCGATCAATAAACCATTCTACCCAACAACCAACCAGTCAACCACTCGTTGTAATTTACTCAACAACCATTAAAAATGGATTTAAAGTAGAAAAGCCATATATATCTTTAAAAAAATAAATCAATTGCATAGATGTTCTAGCTTTTTCACTTACACAGGCATTTTCCTAAAAAGAAACATCACACTAGAGGCTAAAATGTATACATTAGTACATTAGTCAATGGCAGCTAAATCATTGCACCGTCGTGACAGGGTTATAGTTTAGCCGACTCAGAGGCCAATTATTTATAAAGCTGGAATACTATGAACCCTAATAACTACTAAATGCAGTAATTTACAATTAATACAAAATCAATCAACAGAACAGTATATGCAAGTCCCCTCTAAGAACAGTTTCATCACTTAGGCCATGAAAACATCACTCTTCTCATCCACCAGTAAAACGCTACTCAGCCACTTAATAAATTAACAATAGTTCTTCTCTTATAGCTCCCCACGCAATCTACTGATCATCATTCTCTACAAAGCTATATGTCGTCACAACATTGAAATCTGTCATCTTGAGAGCCACACAAATGTGCCTTCACTCACACTAGCAGACGGTCATATTTACACTTTTTCCTATTTAGCAAATTGCTTTACACACATCTAACACACCTGTCTTTAATACATTTGGCTGTAAATATGTAGATCTGCACTCTGAAGCTTCTTCTTCAGGACAGACTAGAAACAGTTTTAAGATACAAGGTGCTCCATCTTCACCTGTGCTGCACCAGTACACACCCAAAACAGTACTGCTACTGAAATGTTGCCAGATCTTTGTCTAGTTGTTCAACTACATGACACACTTCACCTTGACCCTTAAATGAAATGAACACTAACACACAGCAGCAGAAAGGTTTGTATGATTGAACGTAAAGTGCTTCATGTAACATTACAAGAACAAACACACCAAGCTCAGGTGTAAAGCTCCTATAAGCACTATGGTTACACCAAAACTCCTGGATAAAATATTGCTATTACTCAAAATACTCATTTATCCGAGACCCATTGCAATAATTACTGACTCAGAAACCTGTTAAATACATACACACACACACACGCACACACCTTATATATAATTTTTTTCTTCCATCAATATAAAATGTAATATACAATAATATTTTTAAGAGACAAAGGAAAAGCTATAAAACTATTATTTAAGTAGGAATCTTGTGCAGCTGACAGCAGGACTGCAGACAGTCACCGACGGTCTGCCATGCCACTGACATCCGTGAGATGATCAATAATGGTTCACATCTGGATCGGTCTGGCTGGCTTGCGAGAGAACGAACATCTGGGTTATACGGGCATGTGCATCTCTGAGTACTCGTCCTGCCCGTCTGCCGTTGGCTCCGTGTCCTGTGCATCCAGCTGTGGCAACAACACAAGCACACGCAGAGGGATGTTAGGTTTGCCCTGCCAGGGCTCCGGTCTGCCCCCCTGCTGGGGCAGCAGATCAGACTGGGAGCACAGGCACAGGAGTTCTGTATGTAAACATCGAAACGCTCTCGATTTAGCTTGCAGAAGACGGTAGCATGGCGGCTGCAGGAGGGTTGAACACAGGTAACTGGTACGTGGGAGAAGGACGGACTGAGGATAGAAAAGTTAGAGGGGGATACCAGGGCGCTTAAACCTGCAACACCACTGTAAAAACGTGCTTTCTTGGAATCTTGCTTTAAACTAGATGCTTTTCTAAGATCTCGCTACAGAAAGGCAGTGTGTGTGTGTGTGTGTGTGTGTGTATATATACACTCACACACTGCATCTCGCGTTGGGTGAAGATCCGTGGCAGCAGGAATATCCTGAGGGGTACGGTGAGGATGAGGAAGAAGGGAAATGCGAGCGAGGCAGCGGTGGACATGACGGCCCAGAGCACGGCCAGACAGGCCAGCTGGATCCCTGTGAACAGGTGCATGCGCAGAGTACGCACCTAACAGAGAGGGGTCATGTCAAATAGAGCATCACTGCAGTATTTGATCCGCTCTCGATGGAACTTATATACATGTGGAAAGACTAACAGATACCGACCTGAAATAATCATTTATATATGTGGAAAGGCTGTTACATTTACGGCATTTGACTGGCGCTTTTATCCAAAGGGACATACAACTGTGACTGGATACATCTGGATACATCTTGAGCAACTGAGGGTTAAGGGCCTTGATCAGGGGCCCAACAGTGGGAACCTGGCAGAGGTGGGGCTTGAACCAGCAACCTTCCAATTACTAGTTGAGTGCCTCAACCTCTGAGCACTTGATATTCCAATAATTTATTTATAATTTTCGATATTGAACTTATTGAAAATTTAATGCATCAGTCACCCCTTGGAGGTGGGAGCACCCATGGGTGCATTAGGAGGAGCTTTGTGGAAGGAGGTGTGGCCACTGACCTTGCGCACATAGATGTGGTCTGGGTGGTATTTGGGAGGCATCAGCAGGAGCAGAATGCGCTCAGTCAGCTGGATGCCATTGAGCGACATCACGCCCATGTAGAGGAAGATCCCGAAGAGCACAGCGATTGGGATCTGCCTCAGCACATCACCAATCACGATGGACAGGCCTGCCGGACGGAGGAAGACTACGTGAGCGCCTCACGATCCCCACGGCAACAACACAGCAGCTGTCGGAAGACCTGAGCAACTCACCAACGAGAATAGCCACCATGAGTCCCGTCACTCGCTGCTCCTTTACTTCCTGTATACGGGGTTTGTCGCCAGGAGCGACAGCCTTGCTCATGACTGTGAGGGCATTGGCGTGCGTCACCGAGCGCACGGTTGCGGCAGCCAACCACGGCAGCCCGAACAGTGCCGAAATCCCGCCCACAGCCACGATGATAAGCAAATCCAGATGAAAGCCAGACCCCTTGACCAGCATCCTCTCCTTCTTACTCACAATCAGACTGAGAGAGAGAGAGAGAGAGAGACACACCATAACACACACAATCAAAACTGAAAACCAGACAGGTACAAAGAGAGAAGTGTCAAACAGAGGACAGAGCTTGGAGATGGGAGCGGCGGCAGCGGCTCACGTGGTGATTTGTGTCTCCATGAAGATGAGGATGAAGACTAGCAGGGCCGGGAGCACACTGCCCACCATCATCCAGATGGGGAACTGGCCGTCCGAACCCAGAGGATGGATCACCCAGCCACGCTTCTCCGGGCTGGTCACGTTGAAACCGTCCGGCACGCTCAGCTTCTACAGATGGATAGCAGGAGCACGCAAACACAGTCAAGCACGACCATAAATCAAAAACATTTTAATTAAGTTAAGTTTTGATTTAATTAAGCCAATTTCATCACTGGGAGTTTGGTTGTCTGGGAGGAATCATGGCGACCAGAGTAATTTTGTACTTCAGCTGAATTCTGAGAGACAGCCAGACATTTTATTTTACTTTTGAACTGAAGTAAAATAAAGCGTAGGAAGTGAAGGCCCAACTGGCATCAAATTAAAGCTCAAAAGAACTCTGAAGTATAACGGCTATTTAAAATATTTAAAACACTTACCTGTGTGAAAGTGTCTTTTACACTAAAGTCCACCAAGACCATGATGAAGATTGCAATGGGAACTCCAAAATCTCCTATCACCCTGCGGAGCTGAGTGAGGGGAGAAGGGAGCCACCTGACTGACCATGAGAGGGCCACACACACACACACACACACACACACACACACACACACACACACACACACACACGGCGCACTTACGCGCCCCGGGAAGAAGGCGCTGTTCTTGAACTTGCGCAGATAGAAGGCAATGAAAAACGTCCCTGACATGAGCACAAGTGACAGCAGTGCTGTGTTGGGCTGGTCGGTCACTCTGGCCGGGGGTTCTGTGGGGACTCCGCCCCTGTCCGTGCCGTTGCACGCCTGCAGAGGGTGGTCGTTGAAGATCTGCAACAGAGACGAGGGGTCAGAGGCACTACAGCAAAGAGTTAGTACCTCGGACCAAGAGGACAGGGTTCGAACCTTGCCGAGTTTCGAGAAGGTCTCGTAGATGAAGATGAGCGAGATGAGGAAGGAGAAGATCTCCTGAGTGAAGAGTGACACAAAGCGGACCAGGAAGCTTCCCTCAAAGGCCACTGTGAGCACCACGATGATGACCAGCCAGAACCCAATCCACACCCGGCCAGTCAGATACTCCAGGCTGTAGGACTTACAGAACTAGCACAAATTTGCATGTGATTAGTTCGCACGCAAGCATACACAAAGAATTTTGTTAAAATTGGCATTATAAGAGAGCACATAAGATACTTACAGAAAAGAATGCCTCTTCAAACACCAGCAGGGGCCCCGAGAAGCCCACCACCAGCAGTGGCTGGGCCCCCACCAGACAGAAGAGGATCCCCTGCACAGCCGTGGAAACGATCAGCTCTGAAACCCCCATCAGCCCCTCCGTCTTCTCACCTGCAGGAGAGACATGACACACAGGCCGTCTCGGACCACAGCACACGGGGTAATCTCCACACCCAGGCCGTCTCGGGCCACAGCACACGGGGTAATCTCCACACCCAGGCCGTCTCGGGCCACAGCACACGGGGTCAGGAGCTCTGCTCACCCAGAAGGCCTCCGAAGGTGATAGCAGGGGACAGAGCTGCGAAGTAGATGAAGATGATGGCAGCCATGCACTGGGGATTGAGGGCGTCCCTGAAGTCACTGAGGTATTTGGGGTAGCGGTTCCGGGCGTCTCGGATCACCCCGCCGAACAGCCGGCCGGTTCTCCGGAGGGGGTCTTCACGGGGTTTTAACGGGGGCAGCAGAGCTGCACAAATAATAATGACATGACTATGAGCTCATTACAAGGCTGAAACACACAGGTTCTTCACCTGAGTCAAGCAGAAATTGCAGAGAAAAGAGCACTTGAGTTAAAGGGTTAAAAATTTGACCAAAATTACTGTAATCCATCATAATCAAGAGTATTTTCCTTAGTTTAATCAAACCTGAAAGTCCCTTTAGAAGCACTTATACAACTGTTTAATTAAATTTGTAATCATTTATACTTCATTAGACACCACCCGAGACATCCTCATCAAATGGGAGGATTACACCAAACAAAAAAATGAGCCAAAAGTTTAGGTGAGCATGCTGTCCCGCATCCAGGTCCCGCACCTGCGTCCTCGGGGCTCTTGGGCTCTTTGGCCTGTAGCTTGACCTCCTGCTCGTGGCGTTTGCGGAGCATGTCCCTCTGGAAGCGCGCCACCGAGCGCAGCAGCTCCTCTCCACCCACCTCCGAGGGCGGCAGCACGATGCTGCAGTCCAGGAAGCTGTTGATGGCCGTCAGCAGGTCCTGGCGCTCGTCGGCCAGGTACGCAGCATCGTGGAAGTGCTGGTGGGGACACAGCAGAGCAGAGTCCAGACTCCACGCTCCCCAAACACAACAGAGCTCATCAAATAATAAATAAATAAAATGTGCATGGCATGTTTTGATTAAAGTATGACTACTGATCTGGGTCTGGTTCCCCAGAAGCAATCACAACACAAGGCTAATCATCCAGGTGTAGAGACAGCATCACACTGAACACTCCCACTCGTTTAGCACCATCTTGCACTACAAAATCAACAGAGCTTGGTGTTCTACGCCGACCTTATCAGACATAAGAGTGGAGATGGATCGACCGATCTGATGGTAGTCCATGTTGGCGATGGGTGGGCCCAGAAGGACGAAGAGGAAGCGCACGGGTATGGGCACCTCCAGCACAGACTCCAGTGGCACCGCCTCCTGCAGTCGCACAAAAGCCATGGAGGGTTGGTCCAGGAAGTCCACTCTGCCTGCGGGCATCGAGACAGTAATCAGTGAGTGATCATCGTCATCGGTGAGGATGTGCTGCTGCGTTTTACACGTCGCGTTGTGCTGCAAACTGACACGCACCCACAAGCACGACTGTGGCCTCTGCGTTCTCTGGAATCTTCTCCAGGAGCTTCAGCTCATGCTTGGATTTGGACCTGTGCATACCGAGAGCTGAGGAGACCTGCAGGAACACCATGTTAGAGTTACACACATGCATGCATGCGTGCGGTGAGGAACACAGTGTTAGTCATATGCATGCAAACGCCCCAATACCTCTGTCTTTTCCACGTCAACGCGGACGTGAGGGTCCGACTCGGCTGCTCCGGCCATGAGCGGGTCCGTGGAGGTGGGTTCTGGAGGAGCAGAGTGATGGTTGCTATGGTGATGGGTCATCATGGAGCCCAGGCTGGCAGCTGAGATGTTCCTGTGGAAGGAGCTGTGCTCCTTTCCATCGCTTGGATGACTGGACAGATACAGAGACAAAGAGAGAGGCTCTCAAGGATTCAATCAGGCTCACACAACAGTGGAAGAGTGCATGTCCACAAAGATGGTTGTCAATAGTCAGCTCTGGTGTGCAATCTGCACAACTGTGTGTGTGTGATCGTGTTCACATTTGTCTATGGTGTTGTGTGCTGACCTGTGTTTGAGCAGCAGAGCTCGGAGCACGTTGGCTCGGTCTTCCGCTCTGATCTGGTCAGAGATGATCATCTGCTCAACCACCTGGTGTGCAATGCCAGGCAATGTCTTCTGGTCCAGGTCCAATAACACAGCCCCTGAAAACACACACATCCATGCACACATGCCCCTTCAGCTCACATCACTAATATCCTCTATCCATGTTTGAAGCCACCCAACCTCAGTGTGAGGGTGTGTGTGTTTGAGTGCGTTTGCATGTTCCCACCGTGAGAGATGGTTCTGCGGAGCTCCAGCAGGCTGCGGAACGACAGTGAGGCCACGTGTGGTTTCCCCCAGCGATCCGTCTCCTCCTCCACATCCTCCTCAAATTTGATCCAGCGGGCCGTCTCTCGCCACTGCATCTCCTGGTTCTTATCCATCACCAACTCATTCAGCTCCACAAACACCTGTGCCGATCCATATGTCACAGATTACACCTCTCTCAAGAATTACCATATATACTTGATCACCATATTTACTTCATCTGTCTATATTGAGCTTCAGGCTATAGGGCAGATCTTAAAAGATTCAAAGTGGTTTGCTGTCATCACCTTTTTCAAATTCCACTCAGAATCTAGTACAAAAAGCCTGGAAATACACCACTGTCTGATAGACCCAGTTCAACCCCACGCCAAGCATTTCTTAAACCTGGTCAACAGAAATTAGTTGAGCAACCTCATAGTAATAGTAATAGGGTTAATAGTAATGCCAGTAAAGACACCCATTAGGCTCAAACAATAGGAACGCTGGTTATGAAGGGAATTCCTCGTTATGTTGACATGCCAGGATTATACAAAAGCCAAGCGGCTAGAACTCAACAGTTTTACCAAAACGGCGACTTGTCAGTGTTCCTTAAACACACCACTATAAGTGCGCTATGAGTCTTCCTAAACACACACACACACACACACTCTCCCCGAGTCAAGGTGTGAGATTAGAAGCGTACTGGTAAAAGTAAACATACGTGGGTCTAAGCCAGCGGCTGGCTCTCCGCCCACTGCGGCGTGCTCCGAGGAGCCATACCTTGAGCTGCCGGGCCAGACGAGCCCTGCTGTAGCTCCAAGTACAAGGCCACGAGCTCCTCTGACAAAGAAGAGCTGGAGTGAGGCACCTGGCCACGCCCACCTCAACAGCTTCACACAGCAGCACTAGCCCCGCCCTTCCCCCCCGCAGTGCCAGACGTACCCAGTCCAACACACCGGCTGGTGTCTATGCATCCCGCACTACAGTACAGAGGGGTAAGCCCTACTGTGTGTACATACCTATAAAATATACTTAACGCATGTCATTTACATTTACGGCATTTAGCTGACGCTTTTTATCCAAAGCGACTTACAATTGTGACTGAATACATCTTGAGCAGTTGAGGATTAAGGGCCTTGCTCAGGGGCCCAACAGTGGCAACTTGCAGAGGTGGGGCTTGAACCAGCAACCTTCTGATGACTAGTCAAGTGCCTTAACCACTGAGCTACCACTGTCCCTGGTAGCTCATGTCTACAGATGAATCGAGCGTGCAGGGCAGGAGCCATGTGCAGGGGGAGGGGCTGACCTCGTGAGGGGTTCTGTCCAGCTTGCGACTCCGGAGGCTGAGCTCCTTGTGGTCCTTGCTAATGTGAACCATCTGACCCTTACTGCTCTTCCTCACCAGGTGGCGCCGTACCCCAGGGACGTCTTCAAACCGATGACCTGGGAGAGAAAAGTGTCTCAGAGAGCAAGTACACTTAAGACAGAGACCCCCCCCAATGAAGGAAGAGGTGGGTCCACATAATGACAGCACCATTAGTTAATATATACCAGAACTATAAAGTTTAAGCGACAGTGGACAGTGTCTTCCAACTCTTCTCTTGACTAAGCTACTAGCCTCCCTCTAGCTTCTGATGTTAGTATAGGATTCTTTTTCATAGGCACTGACCAATTGTTTAATAGCCCATAGGGTTTTGTACACACAGCCATAGAAAATTGTGAGGTTTGTACAGTTGATGTGGGTCTGAATGCTTACAAAAGGCCCACATTCCTGAAGCGTTGCCACAGCTAGTCAGAAGAAGTGAAATGAATCCAAGCCTTTCTAAACACGCGCCCGTTGACAAGGCGATCGGTCTCGAGGCAGCGCCCGGATGATAAATGTTTGGCATCAGAACACATCAATACAACACTACAACACAGGCTGAAGCGTCACTGCGTAGTTCCTGGTCGTCTTCGCTCGCGCACTCACTCACTCTTAATGCCGTCCAGGTCGGCGGTGGCTAGCGTCTGGGCCTCACTCTCATCAGTGGCGGTATGGCGGTATAGGCCCGGTACAGGACCGGTCAGGTCTCCAGTTCGACGGCGCTCCTGCAGGTCGTAGCAGCGGCCCGACCTGCCGGCGGCGCCGGTGTCGGGGGACCCCGGAGTGAGTATGCACGGAACAGACGCCCTCCTGCCACTGGCCCCGTTGCTAGGGAGACTGTAGGAACAGAGGTCAGTCCATGCAGCAGAGGCGTACCCCTCGACCATGAGCCCTGCCTGCCCGAGTGAGCTACAGGCGACAGAGTACAAGAACTTAACCAGAACTGCATAGCAGGTAAGAGCAATTTATTCAGTGTTTTCTGAAAGAGCCCTGGTTCACTGAACTCTTACTAGGGTGTGTGGGTGTTGGGGTGTATTAACTGTATGAGATACAGAGATACATACTCTACTTCCTGAAGTAGTTGGAGTTCTTTGATCTTGTCCTGCAC
>JAOXYF010000016.1:11988113-11998299 GCA_028565775.1 Sternarchorhynchus goeldii
CCTTACTCTTAATCTTCTACTCTCATATCCCTTACTCTTAATCTTCTACTCTCATATCCCTTACTCTTAATCTTCTACTCTCATATCCCTTACTCTTAATCTTCTACTCTCATATCCCTTACTCTTAATCTTCTACTCTCCCCTTCTCTTAGATCCTCTAAACTTTCTTGCAGTATCCTACCTCAGCAGTCTCCCCTCACTGCTCCCTTTCTCATTATGATCTCTCCTTCACTATGCTCTTTCGTCCTTTTAAACAGTTTAAAATAGTGGTGGTAAAGATTGACTGCACATAAACCTCTGCCACCCTAACCCTAACCACAGGAGCTAATCCCTGCCCTAACCCTAACCACAGGAGCTAATCCCTGCCCTAACCACAACGCTAATCCTTGCTCCTAACCCTAACCACAGGAGCTAATCCCTGCCCTAACCCAAACCACAGCCCTAATCCCTGCCCTAACCCTAACCACAGGAGCTAATCCCTGCCCTAACCCTAACCACAGCTCTAATCCCAAGACCTAACCCTAACCCCAGCCCTAATCTCAGTCCAGCAGGTCCTTCAGAGCAGTGGTACCATTCAGACAGAATCACATCCTCATGCAGCATATACACTTACTCAACCTCTCTCACTCTCCCTCTCTGTCACAAACACCCATGCACACACACGTGCACAAACACACACACACTCACACATATGGAGGCTAAGCGTGTCTACTCACCACTCCATGGACGAGAAATTCAAACAGTTTACTCTTGGTGGCCTTGTGAGCCCCTCGGACAGAGTCCTCCGTGTTCATTACACCTCAGACCCTCTTCTTCTTTCACCCCAGTTTCTCTTGTGTTATCTGTGTAACTGCACCCTGTCTGGCTTCCCTTCTCTTCTGTCCACATTCCCTCTCTTCCAAAAGAGAGAGAGAGTGCTCTCTCTCCTCTCCCTCCCTCTCCTCTCTCTCCTTTTTAAAGCATGTCAGCATGTGGCCAAAGTCAAGCCTTTTGAGCTCTCTCTCTCTCTCTCTCTCTCTCTCTCTCACCTTCCTTCCCTCCCTCTTTTCCTCTTTTTTAATGTTGCTCTCCCTCTCAGACTTAGGGTAGAGAGACCAGGGGGACTCATAGGGGGGGTTCAGCTGGCCCACTGATAAGGCCTCACACGCGCAGGGTTTGCAGCTAACTGGGCTGGAACTGGGTCAGCACCACTCCAGCACCACTCTAACACCAGGTAGCAAACACTTTCCTGCAGCTCATGATAAGAAACTTTTATTCTCTCTCTGTCCCTTTTGGCCTTACAGTGCCCAGGAACAGCAGTGTCAAGAGAACTTCTGGGACATAGTTGTGCTATTCCAATACAAACTGGACAGCCACACCAAAGTTACATTAAAATCTTACACAAGGCATCTCACAAGAAAGGGGGGGGGTCAATGTCTGCACACAATATGGTTTATAAATCTACATGGGGAAAAAAACTAAATTTTTTAGCGCCATAAATGTGAGTTCTACTATAAGGATGGCAGAAGTATTGAAATACTTTCTCAAAACAAGGATTTAAATATGTTAACTAGGGCCAATATAGTGAACTGGGGAGAATACAAATAACAAGGAGTTCAAAAAGTTGTGGTGATTAACAAATAAACAAGACAGCAGCACAGGTCTATGTGAAGACTAAGAGAAATATCTCACTGGACCCTAGTGTCCAGCACAGGGAATGCAGGGGAGGAGAAAGTCGGGAACTTCATTATTTTCTAGTGACAGAAGGCACTAATCACTGGATATTTGTGCTGCAGAAATGGCATAATAGCGTGTTTTGATCATAGTGTTCCGGAAATATGATAACCTGTAGGGAAGATGCGTACTGGGGAATATCTCCTTTTGTCTGTTTCTAAGAAACAAAACACCAGGAGAGAACTCACAGCAGCCAATAAATCAATATGGACTGAAAAATAAAGAACCACGTTCATGTAGCAGATGTAGCGTGCACTACGAATAGCTCGCGATTAGCAACGTCCTCTCTGCGCGAAGATCTGAACTGCCTGTTGAGTTTCCCCTTCCAGGACCCCCATAAAGGCGATACTATAGAGTAGCAGTATCCCATTCAATCAAAACAGAGGTGCTGGAGGGGGAACTACGGTTCAGAAAAAAATAGAGTTCAACCATATTTTAGGAGAACTGCTTATACAATATATCTTGTAATATCTTTTACACAATAACCTTTTTGCACTTCTTTACCATGCTTAAACAAACTGTATTCGAAACGGTAAAATTATTGTATTCAATTTAATGTTAGGTGTTCTATGACAAAAGCAGCCCGGAGAAAAATCCAAACAAATGTTTTGGGGAAGACAGCAACAGGACGAAATGAAAAGGGCTCATTACTGAAGAGAAACACATATGGGCAGTTAAATTCAGCAGCGCCACCGTGTGGCGAGGCCTACGACACTACAATTACCAAGTTCGACGGTGTCCAAACAATGCAGTATGCTACAGGGTTATATGACGAGTGGTTCAGCATCAAAAGCTATGACTGTGTGGGTATTTGAATATCACAGTTATTAACAGTGCTTACTACCCACGGATACACGTGGACTATCGTTACCACAGTCTTCAGAGACTCGCAATAAGTTGGCCACACTGTATTTTTCGGTGCAAACTCTGCCATTTTCCTATAATTTGATTGCCATATATAAACATTTGTAAATGTCTAAGAACGATAAGATGGTTTTCTATAGGATAAATAACACACTCTGTGTTAAATAAGCTTTGGGAAAATATGAAATTTTATAAAAGGATGTAATACTTAATTTTAGTCCATCAGGTGCAAGACATGTTGTAAATTCACAAAATTATTAGAAAGATATCGTGTGGAAATCATGAAGATTTAATACATTTCCACATAGGCCTAAAACATATCTCCGTCGTAACAATACTGGATAGGTTTCCAAAACTGTAGGAGAAAAAATTGCTTTATAGAGCTGGAAACAGGGAAACCGTTGATGACGCTGTAACCGCTGCGGTGGCGTTGTGCTCCTACCTTTCGCTCCATCGTGCAAGTTTGATGTACTGTTGCGAGGAGGACTAAGCTACAGGCGGTCTGTGTCCGTCACTGGAAACTTCTTCGCTGTTCCAGACAGATTCTCGGCTACTCCCCCCTCCCCCGGGAATTAGACCTGGATGGATGGATGTTGGCGAACAAGGCCCCTGTGCTTGTGGATACCAGTTGGCTTTGGTGGTGCTTAGTGCGGCAGACGGAGCAGCGCACGCGCGGGATTCGTCAGACAGGAGCAGAACTAGGGATGTAAGGGAACGTCGACAAACTACAGTATAATCACAGCCAATGGCTGGGCAGTTACCGATGTATTTGTACAACTGGAAACCTGCCGTTTCTGTTAGGTCCCACAAAATGTGGGCTCATAAGTGACATCAAGAGCTTTTATATGTTACCTTCAGAACTAGATGGAGGAAAAAATATTTTAACTGGTAAAATTCACCGTTTTCAACTGGGATGAGGAGTGAGTGTACTTTTGTACATTACACTGTATATTTAATTCATCTAATTCACATTGTAATATGAAAATGTCCATCACACCAATCATCCATGCCAAAAATTACAAAAGTCAGTAATAAATAAAAGAATGATTTAATAGATTATTTCTTTGTTTCAAAAGCCATTTTTTACACAAAGTACTTCAAGAGTCCCAACATACAACAGCAGCGTTGTCTGCTCTGATCTATAGGTGTGAGACAGACAGATAACTGCCAAAGCTCAAACTATTGAGCACATTCACATGACTATCAACCAGCAAACGCTGGCAGCCTGCAAACCCAAAAATGAGAGAAGTGTTAGGGTAGGCACCGTGAGCATCTCTAACCATTAAAAAACTAAATATTCAGCTTTCTGTCTGGGACAAGCATAAACTTGCAGATGCAAGATGAAAATAATATGCAGGAATGGGGACAAAATAATAATAATAATAAAAAAAAAAAAACAACCCATCTCAGACACTGAGACACACAGCCCAAAAGTGTCCAGAGAACCCAGGGGCACCACACAGCCACCGGTGTGTGACGGCACATGGGTGTGGGGGTGTGTGTGCGCGCGCGCATGTGTGTACACATGTGGATGGGATGCGTGTGCATCAGGTGAAGGTCCCCATGCCGCCCCATCAGCGACGGTACACCCCGAACGCAACAAAGCTGAAGAAAATGGTGATGCCCACAAGGGAGGCAGTGGCAGGGGCAGTGAAGAAGTGCCGGTACTGGAACTGGAAGTACCAGAGCACAGAGAGCATGAACACAAACAGAGGCACCATCAGGCTGCCCACATTCAATGCCACATGCACCTGGTCTGCGGCGTGTGTCCCCGGCACGCCCCCCCGCACTGCCTGCTGCGAGATGTGGCAGTGCAGCACACAGTTGTCGGCCAGGTTGAGGGAAGCCAGCGTCTGTGCGTCGTCCTGGAGCAGCTGGCCCTGATAGATCAAACGCACCTGGTGCTCCTGGCCAGCAAAGTAGGTTCTGTAGATAAATCACACGCACATGCACACACACGTGAAGATCAATACATAATCCCCAAAATCCTCAAGGTTTACGTTGAAAGCTTAAATATGTACTACAAATGTGAGAACAGTACAAATTGCACTGTCAAAAGATAAGTACACCAACAGCAAGGAGAAACCAGAGGAAATTCAAATACCCTGCATTCAGGTATTACACAAAACTATTACATAAACCCTAACAATGAAGGGAAATAATTTAAAAAAAAAAAAAAAACAAAAAAACAAAACCCAACAACCCTACTTTTAGTGATTTTTCTACTAGTGATGCCTAGTAGAAATGATTAGTCATGTAACTAAGCAAATCAGGACAGTTGCATTCTGAATGAATCTATGTGATGATGTTCTTAACATTACCTTTTAATATAACCAATGGTGTCTTCAGGGTTGACCTGCGCTACTCGCTCTGTGTCATTAAGGAACTTCAACCTCAACACCATGTTTCTCACTGTGTCAGTGGGAGCTTCACGGGATCTGGATGCCTGAGTTTCACTCGAGGAATTGGCTGATGGCTGCATGGTGAGTGACGGGCCTGCTCCCCCTCTGTGTCTCAGACCACTGTCCTCCGGCATCTCCCTGTCCCCACCTCCGTCTGTGCTGCCGCCACCCTCAGCTCCTCCTCCAGCCCCGTCCTCGGCCTTGCCGTTTTCTCTCAAACTATGAGACGGCGTTGTGATGTCACCAGGAGGGACCACCTCTTGGCTCTCGGTCTCTGTGGAGGGAGCTGAGCCCGGGCCTGGTTGAAGGAAGTGCTCAAGGGGCTCGGAGGTGTGTGTGGAGGCCCAGGCCAGCACCAGCACCAGCAGCAGCAGCACCACTCCAAAGAGCAGCGTGACCTCATCACCCACACCCTCTATCAGAGCCATGCTGCGCTGGTATCCTCAACTAAGGCAACTTCAAACTAGGCACCTACAGCACAGAGATAAAGGTGATCCTTTACATCAATCCCAAAATAACCATCACACAGTAAGCAGGTTTATCTAGTTCTGTTATATCGAGTTTAGTAATTGCCTTTAAGTATGATGCAAAGATTTTCTTAAGACTCCATCCCGAAACCAAACCTAAAAATTAAATACATGCACATCTTAGGTTTTGCACTAATAAATGGAGATGAGGCTGTAGATATAGGTCTTGTGTTTTTGTACAGTTAAGTTCTACCCAGCTCTAGCCCTGGATCATTAGAATGAGGATCTCATTAACTTGGTAAAATTACACAGATCAGGTGCACGTATGTGGTACAACATTTATACACCAATTCGCTCAGCCGAAGAGCAATAAACTGTACTTCAGCAAAACCACACACTGAAGACTGGCTGTCTGATTCAACAAAACACCTTCATACAATCTAAATTAGTGAAATGAATTCTGAGGCACTGGACTCAACATCAGTGATATTGGTCAGTATTGCTAATTATCGCTATAAAGTGAGGACAGTAGAAGAGGATTAACCTATCATCTACACTTTCGGAAACCTCAGAAGCCCAGAAAGTAATTTGTACTTTAAACGTTGACGTTTGAATGTCTACCGGTTTCACCTCTTACAGCTTCAGATGAGCTATTGTACTCACCGTCTTTTAGCTATGTCGCAATTTTTACACCTTCTACTTAAAAATATTTTCTGCAAAAATATTTTAGATGGTTAGATCATGGAACAGCTGTGATTCATTAAAATTTCCACGCAAATTCACCGGCAACGCCTGGATTTAAATGTGATTTTTTAGAGTGATCATTGGAATATTGAATTTGTGATATTAGCAACTATTAAAAAAACATAACGGTAACGGTTATCAAACGAACATCCGACAATTAATATAGGGCATTGCTTATTGTGTACAGATTTTCATGTAGTCTAACGTTACCCAACCTCACCGTTATGGGCATAGCCTTTAACACAAAGTTAACTTAACCTGCCTACAAAACAAATCAACATTCTTGCAGATAAGTAAGAAATCAGAATAACTCGCATCTAAATAGGTAAATGTTCATATTTTATTAGCTAATCAGGCCAACGAACAGGAAATGACCATTTTCTGCAACAAGCTAGTTACCTCAAAACAACGCAAATGATATTTATGTGGACCAGGAATTAGCTAACTGGTTAGCAAGCTAATTAGCCATGTCAGAGTCACGACTAAAAAACTTCGTTTGTGCTGAACACCAAGGTACGTTAGCTAGCCTAGCGAGCTAGTTCGGTCCTGGGTAATTCAGTCTGACAGTTATAGCTAACCAGCTAAATGTCATCTACAACAAAAACAAGTTAAAAGGACCGGGCGGCTCGAGGCCGCTGGTTTATTAACGACCGCAGCATTAACGACTATGCGAGAGCTACATTTCAAAACACCGTCTAGCGAGCTAGCTGGCAATTCAGGTCCGAAATATCTGTGGACTCAAGATAGCTTCACAGAACGAACGCGATTATTTAAAAAATGTGTTACACTATGTAGAAGTATAGGAAATGTTTACCAGCTACTGGAAAACAACTTACTGTTGACATATCACGCCACATGATGATACATAGCTAATTTACTCCGTTTTACTTTTGGCTGTATTTCCTGATCGCTTGCGGACAGATTGGCCGCATCAACGTCAAATGACTACTTCCGGCAAGAAAGCCGCTATAGAAAAGTCTTAACCTAGATTCACTGGATTTAATTAACCGTTTTTGAATAGTCTTTTACTAAGGAGTGACGTGTAAAACAAAATTATATCGTTGTGACTATGACTGGTCATTTAGCCATAGGGCAGCTCAAAGGTATACATGTTTGTTAAACAGATATGTTTACGGAATTTTACAAGACTATTTTATGTAATTTAATGTTTATGTCAAACAATCCGCAAATAAAGTCAAACCATATTTAACCTCTAGTTTATATTTAAAACAATTGATGGCCCTCTGTCTTACACAGGTGCCTCTGACAAAAATGAACTATTTTAAAGCCGTCACTTCCATCCGATCTATAAATGTAATAGCTTAAGTATCTTAAGTACGTTAAACATAAGTACGTTAAAGAAAAAATAGGCATCCTTTTAAGGGAAACTATTATTCATTATGAGACATAACACTATAAACACAGTAGATAATAGTGACAGTAGATAATAATAATTAAACGCTTTAAAAATAAAGCTTATGTCTCCACCACAGAATGTTTTGCAATTGTGAAGTTTGGAATGTTGAAGTTATATTAATATAAGATTTACCACACACAATTGAGGCAATGACTTGGACAGAAAAAATTCTACCATGGATATTCAGCAATGATGCAGTTTTAACTGCCAGCCACCCTGATTCTCTACCCAAGAGCACAAAATGCCATATGAATCGAAAAGGGTGTATACACCTTCACACAGTCCACACATGGCGGTAGTCAGCTCTAAATGCTAGTCTTCAGTCCAGTCTCACACACCCCAGACAGCAAATTACCTCTGCAGTTTCCTGCTCTAAATAGGATGCATAGAACTATCCCCATTAGCTCAGTGTTGGCTAAGGTGCAGTGCACTTCTGAGACTGAAAACACTGTACTGTCATAATGGAGCATTTAGTTCAAATGACACTGTGTCATGTGTAGCCAACACAGATCAGGTACAATGGGAACCCGGACTGGCCGTGCAGTAATGATACCGTGAGCAGAGTCACCTTCAGGGCACAAAACACACAGCCAACACGACTGCTTTCTGCTTTTTTAATAATGATTTTATATAGACATTTTAATATGTATATATAAACAATTTCCATCAGTTTCCCACCTACACCCCAGCACAGACATCCATCCTCTTGCATTCAAAGGAACACTTTCCGTAATAAATAATTTCTCTCCCAAACAAGAGCAAAGCAAACACACGCAGCACCAGTGCCACAGGGAGCAGGATCACACACACAAGCTTCCTCCTCGCTTCCTCCTCACTCCCCCATCACAGCCCCCCCCCCCTCTTTGTCTCAAGACAAACCTATTAACTTATTAACTACATAAATGGTAGTTTATCTGTCCTAGTAATCTGTTCAAATTGTTAGGTTTTCCTAATCAGGTGTGGACTTTGGTGCAGTCGTTATCCGTCTGCCGCCAAATGTTTTGGACCCGTTTAACACACAGCTCTGATGGAATAGGACATGACAACATGCTCAGCAGGAATCTGACGGACATTATGAAATCATTACTCAAGCAGTCCACTGAGTGTGTTGCTTTGCTTTCCTTTAAATGACAAATTACATAATTCTGAGAAAATATATAGATAAAATCCTTTTCTAACATCTCTATAAATCTATCACAGTCCTCTCAGATACCTTTCCATCATTGTAGCTGTTCAGTCCATCCATACTGGACAAGTTTTGTAAGACAATGTTAAGCAGTTGTACCGCGACGTCTGCGCCACCACCTGGCCAGTGTCGGAAGGATCTGGTGAAAGGGTTGTGGCCTGGTTTCCACAGTTGCATCTGAAATCCAGACACAACTTCCAATCTGCAAATTCATACACATTACACCTGTAGTTTTACTATTCCATAAAAGCAACCTTGCATGCTGCCTCACAAACAGAACAAATCTTATTCTCCAGCCTGTCCCCTGAAATCCCACTGAGACAGATCATCAACATGGGAGGTAAAACCTCTAGAGATTTAGCAATGAGACAATATCATCCATGAAATACAGCCTGGCTGACCCCTTGTTAGCAAATCAAAAACCGTAAATGTACCAATGAACATTCGATCTGGACAAAATATAAAACCAACAGCCTGAGAAGCAGCTGAGAGTCCAGCATCTGTGGCTTTGCGTAACCTGGTCTCAACACATCGTCTTCCAGCGACTCATGAGCCCAAGGTGGAGCTCAGTGAGCCCAGCAGCCATGTTGCATCCAGACCAAACACTACCCTGGAGAGCTTGGCTAGACTGCAGTAGGAGAGGTGTTTGGTCCAGGCTGCACTGAACTCAAAATACAGGCAGGCATGATGACCGGAGTCCTCCCCCAAAACAAAGGCTGTGCTCAATATATCAATATATATGGCAATATATCAAAATTAAATTCTTGATGATACATGTATCAATCCAGTGGCACTGATATTTCTTTTATTGATTTGGCTACATCTACTTTTCTACTTTTGTTGTCTTTTGTTATAATTTGTTGGCATCATCTTTTCCCCTAAATTTACGGTGTAATTAAAAACAGCATTTTTCTTTTAGAAATAATAACAGTGAGCAACAGGAAAGTCATCAGCCCGTGCCTAACGGGCACTGCAACGCCAGCCTGTGCCCACCAGGCACAGCAGTGCCACAAGCCTCTCAACCCAAAGGTATCTGGGGGGCTTTGTTTGTTTCCAGACAGAGTGTTTTAGATTTTGCCCAGCGTTTTCTATCCCTTTGCCCAAGCCAAGATTTAAGAGCAGAATTCCCACCCACTGTCACCACACACCACCCTAAAAACTAGGACCACTTTCTCTCTTTCTCTCTCTCGCACACACACACACACACACACACACACACACACACACACACCTTTATTCAGAACAGCAAAAACTCTTGAAACTTAAGGTTGCACAAGACTGCATGCGCGCGCACACAAACACACACACACACACACACACACACAGCTCTACTTTTCCACTGTCAGAACAGAACTTCCAGGAGCTTCTTGTGGAGGTACTGCTTCACTTCCTC
>JAOXYF010000016.1:12002125-12023498 GCA_028565775.1 Sternarchorhynchus goeldii
GGAGTCACTTGCTGTCTTCAAACGCCAACTGAAGACCCACCTCTTTTGCAAGCACTTGACATAGAACATATCCTTCAATTTTTAGCTACTGTTTTATTGTTTTCTTTCCTCAGTTATGTAACTTAGTTGTATATTCAGGCTACAGGAGTTAGCTGCAAGTTGGCTGTATTTTATGGTTATAGGAAAGGCTTGAAGTATGTTGCGAATCATAAGACTATTTTATGGTAGTATTCCAGAGTACATAAATCTGAGCTACCCTAGATATTCCAAGTATCCCAAAGCACTTTTGTGAGTCAATCTGGATAAGAGCACCTGCTAAATACCATAAATAAATGTATAAAGTATGTATTGTAAATTAAGTCTCTGGTGAGAGCATTGCTAGATTGTACCCAAATGATCCCTCTTTATCGACCGACTGGGAAATCTGTTCCAGTTCGAGTCTGGGAATGTGTACTGGAGCTCCGCCCCTCACCTGTACTTGCGGTTGACCTCGTCGGCGGTGAGGGCGTGGTCGAACATGAGCACTTTGTGGGCGTCCTGCAGGCGCGGTCCAGCATACTCCTGGTGTTCCAGCTCCACGGCAGCGTCCAGCAGGGACAGGTACCGCCGCACGATTAGCGCGTACGGACTGTCTGCATGGCAACACAGACAACCAGCTCAAAACGCTCAACCAGCTCAAAACGCTCAACCAGCTCGGTGCCACACAACTGAACACGAGACTACAACAAAGAGGCAGCCACCAGGGGTCAGTGCTGCACACTCACTGGTGACGTTGCTGATAAAGGAGGGAGAGAAGACGCGGTGAAGCACCAGGCTCGGGAAGTGGCCCAGCTGGAAGAGAGACATGAGGATGTTGACGGTGGCCAGCGGTGAGCTCAGAGCTTTCAGCTCCAGTACCATCTCCAGTTTGGAGAAGAACTGGGCATCATTCGCAGGCCTGTAGCTCATGCGGCTGAAGGGGAACACAAGCTTCTGGATGACCTGTGCAAAACGGCGGCAGAGGAACCCTTGTCAGTGCCACAGCGAGAAAGACACTTGAACCGTATCATTTGACCCATGGATGGATTATTTGGCTTCTCATTGCCTGTTTCTAAACAGGTGGAGCTGATGCTGCGTCTCACCTTGCTGTCTAGGTACTCTCCCTTCTTAATGAGGAAGTCAGCAATGGTATCGAGCAGGCGGGGCTCTCGCAAGCGGTGCCGGGCGATGTACTTGGCAATGAGGGCCATGGTGTACGGTGTGATGCTGTCCACTTTCTTAGGAAGCTCCTCTGGGAGGGTGGAGACACAGTCAGCCTCAAACACACACTGGGAGGGTGGAGACCCAGTTAAACACTCAAACACACACTGCCCCTTAGAAAACCACCGCCTCACAAACAAACACACGCTGAGCGGGACCTTACGAAGGGGATTCCGCAACACGAGGTGAAGGCGGCTCCCTTCGGACCACACCTGCGTGGACACCTGGCGGGGAAGTAAAGGGTGAGCACAGTGTACTCACCTGCCAGGCTGCTGACAAACTTCTCCTGCCGGTTCTGGTAGAAGAGGTGTGAGCTGAAGATGAGCTCCAGGCTCTTGTTGCTGGCCTCGCGCACACACACTGCCAGCATTTCGTCGAGCAGCGCCATCTCGTGGTCGCGCACGGCACTGACGCTGGCCAGCGTGTGCTTGGCTAGACGCAGAATCTTGCGACTGACAACGAGCTGCTCCGCCGGCGCCACGTCAGCCGCCTGCATCGCCCGCCACCGGCCGCGATAATACGACAGCAGGAGGAAGAGTGTCTGCGGGTGGCGCTCTCGCTCGATGTTCTTCTCCAGCGCAGCCAGGCAGGACTCGATCAGTGGATGCTGCTGGCTGGAGGGGCGGAGCTTCATACAGCTGCTGAACACCATGGAGACGTCCTTCTGGTTGAACTGCGCCAGCCTGCCGTGGGACTCGCCCTCCAGCACCTGCACGATGCGCGAGTCGCCAGGCAGCCCTGCAGAACACGTGCACACATGCACGTTGAGGAGTCTTGCATAAAGTACTTTTTCTGCATGGCAAATGGCTAACAGCTGTCCAAGCAAGTAACCCAACTTCCTTGAACTCTAAACAAAACTTTGCAAAGGTCATGTATTAATCAGAATTGGTGTTATATAACACTAAAGGGTTATTTGTTATTGCAGAGTTCCCACTATCCAGTGGCAAATTCCTGGTTAAAATCAGTGTACTCTTCCTATTACAGTATAACTCTTCTTCTCATCATTATTAAAGGGAGGGGACTCTGGCAGAACAGTCTGGCAGGCATTAAAGTGGTAGAGGTCCAGACAAACACTCAACCCCACTCATGCTTACCGAGCGTAGCTGCAGCATACAGACAGTTCACAATGCTGAAGTTGTCAAACTTGGAGCAGTCATTAACGATGGCGTCGCAGAGAGTCTGGAAGTCCGGGTTCTCCAGGATTGGGCGAGAAGCACAGTCCCCTGGCCCACCAGCAGGGGGTGAGGGCAGGGCTCCATCTCCAGTCCCTGCTCCACCCCCTATGGCCCCTACCCCGTGCCCCATTCCTACTCCCCCGAGCCCCATCCCGACTCCCCCGGCCTGCTGCAGCACCAGCAGCTGGCCAATCTTCTGCAGGGCAATGGGGTAGTGGTTGTGTGAGATCTTGCCTGGATTCTGGGTGACCCAGCGAAGCACCTCATCCACACTGCGCGAACGATCGATCAGCCGTTTCATCGTGAAAAACGTGTCATAGCTCATCTTCTCATGGATGAAGTTCCACGTCTTCTTCTTACTATGGTGCAAATGAGCGTGGGCCTGATAGTGTGGCGGGTGCAGGTGGGCGTGGTGCTGAGGCAGGGCGTGGCAGTGCTGGTGGGCGTGGCAGTGCTGGTGGGCGTGGTAGTGGAACCGCTGGGTTTCTAAACGTCCCTGGTAGGGCAGGGGGTAGCTTTGGGGTAGTGGGATGTGGGAGGGGTGAGCAGGGAGGGGGTGGCTCTCCAGCACGGGCTGACCCCCCCTCAGCAGGCCAACGCGGCGGCCCTGCTTGCTCCCTCCACTGCCATAAAAGCGTGCAGCGTACATACTCTCCAGAGCACCTGGAGCCAGACGGCAGGAAAGCTGCGGAGGCAAGAACAATCTCCCACAGGTTACACGGCCCAGGCGAAAGGGCCCCTGCATGATACACGGGATGGTCCAAGACGTGAGATCAAGGCTATACACCTAGAAACAGAAACACCGAGTATTACACCAACAACCACATCCAGCACACATGCTGCACTCCTGAAAAATAACTTTCTTGCAAGTTTACAAAATCACCACACAAGACTTCATCCACAAATCACCTTCTTGAACAATGTGAGAGACGAGGTGATGAAGTGTCATGACCGACTAATATTGAAATTTTATTGTTATAAAACACTGAAAATGCAGATCACAGCCACACTAATTGGTAAGGCTAGGGTGCACTTCCAGAAATAGCTCAGACTGTAACTCAACTCATTATATCAATTCCCTTATATCAACACCCTAACATCAGTCTGGTTATCCTCATTAAGGGACCTGGGCAACAAACTAACTTAAAACAAAACAGATCGCAGATAACAGGAAGCTCAGTGCTGCTGTGTATCTTACATACACAGTACACAAACCAACTCAGTTCTTCAGCATCAGTACAGAGAACAAATGCACAGGATTGTAATTGACTTTCTAGAGCACTGAACTTGAGCTTTGTTAACATATAATCTTTCAGACCATGAAAGACACGGTGGCACTGAGGATTTTTAGATACGTTATAGCTATATACAGCACGACGTGCATAAAGCGCACTGTCTGCAGTAATTTTTGACTCTACGTCACACTAGAAGTGCTCATTAAACATCTTAAAAGGGGAAAAAAGTATATACGCATTTAGACGGACACAAGCGGTCCTGTTCCAATATAACTTTATATAGCTCAGTAGCTAATTCAGTAACAGGGTGTGTATAAGAAACCACACCATCACTCAACAGCGACATATACAGCGAATAGTCGCACGTAACATCGGATAAGTAGTACAATACGAGACTTGTTCTTGGTCTCGAGAAATTAAATATTTTACTTACATGTTTAATTTACAAGAACGCGGGCAGATGCCGTGGGCGCTTCAAATCATCCGTGGCATATGATGACATTGGCAAAATATTACAAGCAGCTGTGGCGAGCCGCTTGTCTGTGGCTTTAAAACTACCATAAACTGAAATAGTTGTTCAGAATAATTTTTTATCAACCCCCTTATAATGTCATCTCCAACTCTATAGTTTATCTCAAACGAATTTGTAGATCCCCTTAAGAGGTGCAAATGAGATAAATATTAGTATCAAGCTAGCCACCTAGCTAGCAGGCTCTGTTGCTAACAGCACCAACACTAGCAGCTTGAGCGAGATAAACAGATAAAGCTATTCCCCTCAGTTTTACGAAACACATGCCCTACACACCCTTGGCCTGTAAGAATGTAGCTAGGCAGTTAGGTAAGTTGGTAGAAAAACTGTCAGACTGCCAATATAAGGGGCTAACCGTATCAACTCTGGGAGCTAGCGAATATGGCCTCTGCAAACGTTACTGCTAGTTCATTTCGGCACCCACTAAAAAAAGGCAGACGTTCAAGCGACAGCCTAGTTCGTTGGAGGTTGAAGCGATTTGGCAGTAACCTCAACACTACAAGAACAGTCTCCACTCTCGCAAACACCAGCCTGACATGTGTCTTGTCATATCAGATCCGCGGCCTTTTGCTGAGGTCTCCTTGCAGTTTGGCAGAAGCTGTCCGCTGCCCCGGTGTCCGCCATGTTCCCGGTAGTCAACAGACGCAAACCGGAAACACGTGCTTTTTTTACGGGAACTAACACATTAATGTGATGTATTTTTTCCAGGTTAATTAAAAAAATTATTAGGTGTCAAAATTGTATTCTTCTAAGTTACTGTCAACAATCTTTTTAAGGTAGATTCGTTCATTTGCCAGTGTTGGGTATGAACAGTCTGCCTTTAGCATCAGTACGTGGAGTTAAAACACAGATTCTGGTTCAGACTATATAATATCGGTATTATCCGATGCACTTCTTTGAACAGAAAACTTTTCATTAGATGGTATGTCTTTCCAATATGAACAAAATAAAAAAGTTCTCAAAAAGGCAAGACACAAAACGCTTCCCAAATAATGAAAAAATAATATGTTTGTGAAATTTCTCAAAATATGTCCTTGATGCTTCTTTTATTTAATAAAACTTCAGTCATAAATACAGTAAATTGTTCACTTTATATTAGACTTTGTCATTGTAAGAATTTACAATTGTGTCAAGTGAATTAAAGTCCAATAATGATGTGTTTCTTTTTAAACGTAACAGAGATGACACATTTATTTATTTGTACAATTATTATTCATAATTATTCTTTTTTGAGTTAATTAAGATGTGACACTAAAGCTACATCACTCCACTTTGCTGTTTGTACTTTATACACTGACACATTGTAGATGAAGACACACAATCCAGACACATTTCATACAGAAGCACATTTGGTTCAGCCGCACTCCCAAATATTCAAGACTTGGTTTAATTAGTCACATTCAGCTTTTTGCTGCATTTTTGTTAGTGATGAACTTTGCATGACTTTTGATTCAGCTGAGCAGTACAGTTAACCCAGCACTGGCCACCTCACACACATTAATTACATTTATTATTCATCCATGGAGGCAAAAGAGTGTCCCTCTCCTATGCAAACATCCTCTCTCTGAAATAAAAACATTAGTTTCTTCCATTAATGCATGATAGTCTAACGTTATTGCTGTAGAACTGTGGGTACTGTGTTCAATACAAGTAGGTTTTGTTTTCAGTACATGTGGGTGTTGATGTGGATGGATGACAACATCAACATCTGTCTGATTCCCTTGTTTGCTTGTTGTTCGAGGCAATTGCTACAGCTGTTGTAATTTTCAGAACTTGGAGCAGAACCCAGCAGAACTCAGCAGGACCCAGCAGAACTCAGCAGGACCCAGCAGGACCCAGCGGAAATGTTGCAGAGAGCAGTGGGACAGTCACCACCCAGTTAATCTTGGACATCAGGACTAAATATTGTTGTGTTTCAGGATCTCAGGATTTCTCTGTGGGTTAAAAATGAGCTAGGCCTCTTCAACTTATCTGAAAAATGTTACTTGCATAATAACCACAGGGTAATTGTTAGGTTTACAAGCCCATTCAAGGATCAGAGAGAAAGCTTTCATTTAAAATGTTTGTGTTGAGTTTTGGTCTTTGGAATGAAGTTTTAGGTAAATACTTAGTAAGTTCATTTCAAAGTCCAATATGTGTTAACATCCGATCAGATGACTCAATAGACAATGTGCCAGAACTAGTATTTTCTTTTTTTTATTTTAATATATTTTTAATATACAATTAATTTTGTCCACCTCTTTCTTTAAAAGAAACTAGTAAAGGAAGGACAGCATTATTTATGAAGTAAAAGCATTGAGTGACATAAATATATATATGAAGCACTTAGTACAAACATCAAACCCTAATCCTATAAGCATTTAGGAACATGGATTACCAACATGCTTGAAAATGTTTAAGATGTAATTAACTGCTACAAACCTGTTTACAAATGTAGTTGCAGCTATAGCAAGTTCATCTCAATAACAGAAAAAAACTGTTTTGGTAATGTCCATTTGTAATCATGAAGTAACATTGCAATAAATGCTGGAAGTCATAAATATTGGCCCATGAAATGACTTTTGCATTCAAATATACCACTGTCCAAATTGTTTTAATACTTTGGAAACATTTTATAATGGGAAATTGTAACAGTATTGTTAATGACCTTTAATACATGTGTGCACAGAAGCATTCAGTAGGATTAACCTATATTGGAACCAAATTCCCCAAGTGCTCCAATTATGTACATTTTATTTGTAAATGGAAAGCAGATACTCAGTAGGTTTATTGCTGATTGTTGACAGTATGTTTCCACTTTAACTACAATTTTACAATTTATTTTTCAGTGTCAAACATGAAGTTTCAAAGTTGTAAATTCAGACACATCCAATACATCCCATTTGCTGGTTGTTGATGCCAGTTTTATGGGACATGGGGTGTGACCCTCCAATATGGTGACCGAAGCATTCATTTCGAATCGCTTTTGACTGAAATTCAAACAATAGTATATTAACAATGTTAAGTTCAATAAAAATGTAATTTAGAGTTGTAACAGAGAACAACATTAACAGTCAACAGAGTTTCACTAAACTGTTCACCTTTAGTAGAGCTGAAGTGTGCGTGTAAATGTGCATGCATACACACACACACAAAGTACTCAAATCAAAGTCTAAAACATGTTAACCGTGTTTCATGTTAACTGTGTAGCAGGTAAATACCAAAGAAACAGGGAATTTCTAAAAAACACTGGGTAGGGGTAGCTTAATGTGAAAAAGGCGATTTTCTTTCTTTTTTAGGTAAAAACTTGTATTTATCACTTCTTTCCTCTGAACACTGAGCGATATCACTCTACATAGACCAGGCACTTCACTGAAAACTACAGTTCATTTCATTCATTTAATGAGGAACACCCATTTTGCAATGACTTCTGTTAATAGTCTTAACAGACTGGCTTGCACATGGTAGATAAATGACTGAAATAAAACAAACCTCTTTCAGGTCCTTAAACTTCACGCAGTCAACAATTTCACGAATTTCCTGTTTACATACAACACAGTCAATCACCATCTGTGGAAAACAGGATTTATTTCAGATCTGTTAGAATGGAGCAGAAAACACATGGTAACTTCACATTTTTATTATTGATGCATTTATAATGCCAGCAAATACATTGTGACAGTAATATATTTCCATGTTAAGGAAGATACTCTGGCAGCTTTGGTCAAATAAACAAATTTTAGTATGGTCAAATGTCAGCAAACCAGCTGGCTCTGCTAGCGTGGACATGAGAATCTCATGACAATACTCACCGTAGTTTTGCTTGGAAAACTACAGTTTTTGCGCTGTTTGGATTCAGCTCCTGTGTAATTACATGTGGTGGGTCTTAATCTTGCGTTGACAAAGTGCTTTTCAGAAGTAACCTATTATGAAAGAAAAAAATGTGGCATAACTTTGATCTATGAATGTCTCAAAAAACAGGACCATCATGGCTTCCCCCCTTTGGCATTGTGGATGGCACTAAGTACCTTGTGGCTTTGTTTTGGTTTGGGTTCTGTCTCAACCCATCTACTTACACATTTCTTCTTAGTGTCTTGTATCACTGTCATCTTCTCTGATCTTAACAGTTCTCTGTACTTTTTTTTTCTGTTGTAAATGGTTCTTGACAGTTTGTGAACCCTTTAGAATTTTCTATATTTCTGCATAAATATAACCTAAAACATCATCAGAAGTCCTAAAAGTAGATAAAGAGAATCCAGTTAAACAAATGAGACAAAAATAGTATACTTGGTCTTTTATTTATTGAGGAAAATAATCCAATATTACATATTTCTGAGTGGCAAAAGTATGTGAACCTCTAGGATTAGCAGTTAATTTGGAGGTGACATTAGAGTCAGGTGTTTTCAATTAGTGAGATGACAATCAGGTTTGAGTGGGCACCCTGTTTTATTTAAAGAACAGGGATCTATCAAAAGTGGTCTTCACAACACGTTTGTGGAAGTGTATCATGGTGTGAACAAACGAGATTTCTGAGGACCTCCGAAAAATAGTTGATACTCATCAGGTTGGAAAAAGTTACAAAACCATCTAAAGAGCTTGGACGCCACCAATCCACAGTCAGAAAGATTGTGTACAAATTGAGGAAATTCAAGACCATTGTTATTCTCCCCAGGAATGGTCGACCAACAACAATCACTCCAAGAGCAAGGTGTGTAATAGCTGGCGAGGTTACAAAAAACCCCAGAGTAACTTCTAAGCAACTGAAGGCCTCTCTCACATTGGCTAATGTTCATAAATCCACCAATGGGAGAACACTGAACAACAATGGTGTGCATGACAGGGTTGCAAAGAGAAAGCCACTGCTCTCCAAAAAGAACATTGCTGCTCATCTGCAATTTGCTAAAGATCACGTAGACAAGCCAGAATAGCTATTGGAAGAGTTGTGTGGACAGATGAAACCAAAATAGAACTTTTTGGTTTAAATGAAAAGCATTATGTTTGCAGAAAGGAAAACATTGAATTCCAGCATAATAACCATATCCCATTTGTGAAACATAGTGGTAATAGTATCATGATTTGAGCTTGTTTGGCTGCATCTTGGCCAGGACAGCTTACCATCATTGATGGAACAATGAATTCTGAATTATATTGGAGAATTCCAAAGAAAAATGTCAGGACAACTGTCCATGAACTGAATCTCAAGAGAAGGTGGGTCATGCAGCACACAAGTCCTTCTACCAAAGAATGGTTAAAGAAGAATAAAGTTAATGTTTTGGAATGGCCAAGTCAAAGTCTTGACCTTAATCCAACGAAATGTTGTGGACCTGAAGCAAGCAGTTAATGTATGGAAACCCACCAACATCCCAGAGTTGAAGTTGTTCTGTATGGAGGAATTGGCTAAAATTCCTCCAAGCAGGTGTGTAGTACTGATCAACAGTTAGAGGAAATGTTTAGTTGCAGTTATTGCTGCAAAGGGGGGTCACACCAGATACTTTTTGTCTCATTTGTTTAACTGGGTTCAACTTTTAGAAAATCTGAAAATCTGATGGTTTTTATCCAGAAATACTGAAAATTCTAAAGGGTTCACAAACTTTCAAGCACCACTGCATTGGTGTTATTGGATCTCACAGTGGCATCTCCCCTTGAGCAACATGTTAGGATCAAATGTGCCAGTCTCTGGTTCAGATCGTATCTGTCTGATAGTTTCTCTGTATGTCATGGTGAGGCTTCTTCTACTGCCCCACTAACTTGTGGGATTCCCCAAGGATTTATTTTGTGTCCAATTCTTTTTTCATCAAATGTGCTGCCTATTTAAAGAAACATAAGATCTCATTTTATTGTTATGCCTATGATGCAAAAATATATCTCCTTTTAAAATCTTCATTGACCTGCTCATTACAATACTTGCTGAATTGCTTGCACAACTTCAACGAATATAAAACTGATGTTTGGACAATTAGATCTTTTGGACAAGCACATTGCCTCTCTTTAGCCAATATATAGGCCTATTTGTTTTTTAATTATTTAGAAAAGGTTATTAATGTTGTCAGATCCCCCAGGTCTGAGCTCGAGAGAAGAGGAGATGGAGTCTTTGTAGTAGCTGCCCTCCCGTATTAGGACACTTCAGTCGATATGCGTTTTTAATTCAGTGCTGAAGACGCATCTTTTAACTTTGGTGTTTAACTCTGGCTGTGGAGTGGCGATTGTAATAGTTTTATTGTATGTTATATGCTTTAGGAAATAGTTTTATTGTTATGATTGTTGTTTTAACGTTAATTTTAATATTGAGCCTACACTTTGGTTGTTTTTTTTAAATATAAATATATGCTACTTGCCTTGTCTCTCTTGTTTCTAGCTATGTCTTTGTCTTCGTTATGTGTTCTCATTTGGTTTCTTCCACGCCGAGCTACTCAGCTACGGACTGTTTTTTACGGACTGTAAGGATAGCGATTTTGGATTCGCCCTACCTAACTATCGCTAGTCGGAGTACTTGTCACCACGGCCTTCTTTCGTCTTTCTCGTAATCTTGACAAGCACAAAAATAGTATGGACTCGTATTTTGAGAGATTTATTATTTTTGCTTCATTTTTATCTTCTCAATTATTATAAAGCAAAACTAGAGAAAATCTAAGGCTGATTTTAATTTTAAAAGTGATTTTAATATAATAATTTAATTACACGACGGCTGAAAAGTAATGAAACCAGACACAGCCCAAACCCGATGAATAGTTACAAAAGGAACACTTCTTTCAGAATCAAGGACAGCAAAACTGTTTATACTGAATGACTACCAGTAATTTCTAGCAACCAAACCTCATTTAACAACATTGTTATTGACACAATGTTGAAATTTCTATCGCTATTTATTATTTGAGGAAGACATTACTTACGTGTTGGGTTACAAGTTTGTAAAAATTAATGTGTTTCCCTTCATTTTTGAATTGCTCATTGGCTTTCATTATGGCCTTGTCGATGTGTGTCCTCAGCTGTTCAGTACATTTATCGTAATCTTTCCAAGTTAAACATGGAGAGCCGAGCGGAGCCACTGCACAGAGCACCAAGAAAGTAACTACACTATTCATTTTCCACATCGGGATTGAACTATACGTTTCAGGATTTCTTTCTGCGTGAGCTGAAAACCAGTCCGTCTGAAAAGTAAACGAGTACTTGTGGCGAATAACGAATAAAATGCTCATAATGTGGTATTGAACGGCTCCGCCCTTGGAACACGTAATTAAGAGCAAATCTAGTCGAAAACAGGGCGTCAAATTCACGTCTTCACAGTTATGCACGAAAACTGTTTACACCGTATTAACAACATTAAAACCAATAGCGAAGAAAACGAGACCATTTATCATAAAAGGACGCGAATAAACAAAATCCTTTACTCAGTTATACCTCCAGCCTATAATCATGCCAAGGCTTTCGGGTGTCAGTACTTTGTGCAAGAGTAACATGTTAATTTATGTAAAACGTCCAGTTTGGTGGCGTTGCGCGGGGACTATGTAAAAACTAATGGCGAACTCCTCTGTCTCGGATCTTCAGACTGAAAACGGGCTTTATACAGAAACGCTCGAATGATGCTGGAGCCACAAGTTTAATATTACACACGCACAACCTAGATCTATTTGGCATGTAAACACACAAATGCAAACAATATAGATCTGATTGAAACGTACCACAGTATCTCACCAAAGGAAGTATTTGCATTCTATTTAGCATGAGCTGATGTATTCTTCTCAATGTCAACATGAAAAAATCAGAGCCACTTCAGAGAAACATTTCCGTGACAACTAAACCAGACTTTAAACGAGCAAACTCCCCTTTCCACCTAGTTTGTTTTGGCTTATTTCAAACTACTATTATTTAACCAATAAATTTCATCAGAGCATTAGTGCTACTGCTTGCCAGTAGATAGCGGTATAGGATTCTAAATAAATCGTTTACAAATTGTTAACTGTATGCAGAAGCAGTTCATCTGAAGCGCAAGGCAATGGTAACCACTGTTACAGGCACACCTGAACACCGGACTAGAGAGTTAGTAGGTGGGAGGGCCAGAGATGTAGGTGGCATAGCAAGACAACCACATCACTAAAATCTACTTAAAATGGCAAAGCTGCTTATCCAGAGAACAGTCTTGAAATCCAAAAAGTCATATTTGAAGAATTTATTGTTCCGGGCATTTGAAACCAAGGGCTTTATAACAAGATGAATTCTTTAAAGAGTAAATCATGTAAGGGAAAAAAAACAAAAAAAAAACATTGCAACCAAATTAAAACTAATTTAGGGGGAAGGAACAAAACCAAATACAAAAACAAATATCCAGATATCAAGTCCTTCACAGTAGGCAACAGTGATTAAAAAAAAAACAAAAAAACAAAAAAACAACCTTTTTTGGCAGGCATTTGCCTGCCTTTGTCCCTAAATGGGATCATTAATAACATTAATATCAACATCGATAAAAAATAATTACAAGTTAAAAAGTGGCCAGCACCACTGGGAATGGTGCCCGGCAGCGACGTCTGTAAGTGTGTGAGAAGCAACAGGAAGGTCATGGAAGATGGGCTGGAACAAGTCTATGCCGAGAGGTCACTGTTGTCAAACCGCTCCTGATCGTACACTTCAGCAACGACCTTTCGACCTCCAAACCAGCGGTTATTAAGCGCCTGAATGGCCTTGTTCATCTCTGATGCCGCCGAGAACTCCACAAAGATCTTGACTATGACCTCGGCGTCCTCTTCCTCGCCTTGCTTCTCCTGGTAGATGATCACTCTGTTAACGGCACCAAACTTGCCACATTCCTCAGTCACTTCGCCCTCCAGATCGTCGTCGATGTCCTCAGGACCAACCATGTTCCTCAGCACCATCACCGTTGACTGGATGGAGAGGAAAGCACTTTAGAAACCACCAGCCACCATGTGCTGCAGTACTTGTTTACATCATGCCAGTGCACACACTTCTGAACTCAATTCCAACAAATTACTCATAACCCACAGACCAACTCATAACACACCCAATTTCCAATGAGTGTTCACACCATGGCAGGGCTGAAAGCAATTCCATAACTATTCCCTCCCATCAGTCTGTTAATACTACCAGCTTGGATTAAGTCAACTATACTAAACATGCCTGAAACGCTCATCAAAACGTCTGTGACGCTTCGTTTACCACTCATTTTAAACCTTTCTACTTAAAGCTCGGTAACCTCACAATCGAGCAGTGATCCTGAATCATGTAGGTCTTCCCTACGTTCTGGAGATCAATGAACAGCAGTGCAATCCGACCCACCTCCTGCTTCCTCAGCAGTTTCTGCATAACCATGTGTCTTGCGCTGCTGCCCGAGATGCTCATGTGCTCCTGCTCACTGAGCATCTCCTGGCCGGTGCCGTCCTGCGCAGCTTCCTCCTCCTCCTTGTCTTTCTTCTCTTTGGCCTCCTGGGCGGCGGCCACCGCGGCTGACAGCACTGGAGGTGAGGCCAGCACAGGGTTCACCAGGCCCACCTGGGGCAGCACAGGCCTCGCCGGGGTCACGCCTGCACAGAGACGCAGGGGTCAGCGAGGAAGTTCAGGCCCCTGGGGCAGGGACACACAGCACGGAGCCCCCGCCATGCCTGAGAAAGCCCTCAGAGCTTGTGCGGAAGCAAGGAACTGTTCGCCAGGCAACAGGGGCTCCGACAGAACGGTCAAGCTTAAAATCACCATAGTCCCTTAAAAATACATGGGGATGTAGGCAAGAAATTTGTTACAGGCATTTTTTGAACACTGACCAGATATGTTTAACATTTGTAGTTGTATATGCAAGATAAATAGGTAAGGTAAGCAGCAGACCAGTTTCTTCATAATTTAAAAAAAAATAATTTCAGATGCACCAGAGATATCTGGCGACTTCCAATATGGAACATCACGTCTAAATGAGAGCTGACTACTTGCCTTTGTGAACATATTTTCAGTCATTTCTGGTGCATGAGTGCTTAAAATGTCATTGAAAGAGAGGGAGTCGCTTAAATGGTGATTTACAAAAGTGGGGTGGAGAAGGTGGGGCCCAGTCTCCCTCCTGGTGGAATGATGAACTCCACCCTTCATTCTGCCCTTAGACTCCATGTCTGTCAGTTCAGATGAAAGGTTACCAAGATCAACTCCACAAAGGCACACAGGAGCTGAGACTCACTGGCCAATGGTAATGAGAGATTTGTTTATGAGGGGAGGGGCTAGAAACAGTCCTCTTCACACTTGGTTGGTCAGTGTGCAGCAAAGGGGAGGAGTTAAGAGGCCACGGTCAGGGCGATTGTTGAGAGTAAAGACAGGGAGGGGAAGAGAGGAGAGAGAAAAAGGAGAGAGAGAGAGATAGAGAGAGAGAGAAGACAAGGAGAGAAGAGAAAATAAAAAAGAATCTATTAGTGGACAGGTCCCACGACAGGCCATGTTAAACTATGTAATTTGTAGGAGACAACAGAAACCTGAGGGAAAGAGAGTTTAGCACACACACACTACCCTGACACATTTAAAGTGATACTGAGGGGATCCGAGAAACAGACGCACAAAATGAGGTCTGGTTGATAAAGTAAAATCAGTTTACCACCACTACTGACTGTTGCATGCTATACTGATATAGAACTATAGATTAATGAAAGTTGGCAGTGCTTCAATATTAGAGTGAACACTGCCAAAACACTGAGGAATAAACATTGCATCAGAAAACATCTGATAGAGGAATCTCATTTCTACTGTGTTCACCATCACACCCCATTCACATTCACCCCATCGCCAGCACAACATGCAGGTCCACCAAGCGCTAGGCATGACATCACTAGCCACCCCCACCCCCAACACACGTGTCCACAGCTTACCTGTGATGACCCCTGGGGCCTGGGCAGCCATGACTGCCTGTGGCAGGACGCCCATCTGCTGGGGCAGGTTCACAGAGCCTGCCGTCATCGCCCCCAGGATGGACGCGCCCGCCACCGCTTCCTGCAACAACAGAGGGGACCATATAGGAACACCGCACGGACAGCGCCCGTTAACCAGCACACGCAAGACGAGACGAGACGGGACGGGACGAGGGACAGGACAAAGACACACACACAGACAGACAGAGACAGGTGTGCAAACACGCGCGTCTGATAAAGACCTGGGCCGGCTGCATAGGAGATTCATCCAAGAAAAGAGGTTTGAGTGTTGACCGTCAGCACTGACATGTTGGCAAACAGTTTTATTTTAGTTGCTTGTTTACAATCCACTTGTAATTTTTATTACATTTTTTTATTTTTAAGAATAGCCAATGGAGTTAGGTGTTACTTTTCTGGATGCATGTGTCAGAACTCTGGTGTTCACACTGTAATATTTGCAAACATGGTAAAGTTTAGGCCTTTTGATTAGTGGTGTTCTACCACCCACAGACGTTACACCAACAGGAGTTGGAATGTCACACTCAGCACACCAGCGACCTCTACTGCCCATCTGTTACATCACAGTTAGAAAAGCCGACTTTGCGCCATTTTGGAATTTGTACTCGGTTCTTTTGGCTACCATTACACATGGCTGGAGAGGGTTGATCCGGGTTCATACAAAAAACCCCTTAAACCTGAGTGTATTAGATTAAAGCAGGACATTGAACCTAATGATTTGCCAAAGTGTCAGGCTTGCAAATGAGTTTCAAGTTCTAAAACATTTGGCCGATAAGGCAAATGACGTTACCGGTCCTTTAGTCTGCTGTATGAGGAATGTAGTCTCAGGTTATGCGTCTCAGCTAATTTATAGGCATAAGTACAAGTTAGAAGCTCCAGTTTTAGCAATAGATCCATTCCCCAAACAGGTCATCATAAATGTGGGCCAAATTAAAAATATCAGGTGACCAAAACTTAAATCTCACTTTTGTAAATCTCCCTCACCCATGAGAATCTATGTAGGCAAGCAGGAGGATTGATGCTAAACCCTTTGGTTTGGTCCATGTGGTAGGAAGCTGTTCAGAAGAGTAAACATGGTTTACTTATTCTGTTCCACTAAAGAGGTCCAAGAAGAACCTCTACAAACAGCAAAACATTATTGTACAAGAACTAGCAAAAACGCTTCTACAATAAGGGCCCTTTTCATGCTTTTCAATTACATAGCAACCCACCCTCCACCAAAAATTAAATATAAACCAATTACACCCTAATCTAGGAGTGTATTTGCTAAAAGCTGCTTTTTAAAAACATTTAAAAGATGACAGTCACGTTAAATCCACTACCACTTTTTGTTGCAGGTCTTCTACACCCCTTGCCTGCCAGATTAAGTGAGAGGTTTGGCACCACCTAGTTAAAGAGGAGATATACCAGTAATCTGCACTGCATAAACAGCACTCTGGCCATTACTTCACTGCTACTGAATGCAAACAGGCCCAAGTCAAGAGACACAAAACACATCAAGACGAGACATAACCAATCTAATCATTTAGATAAAACTAAAGTCATACTTTTTAAACAATTAAATTGTATTAGGTAGTTTTTCCACTTTACTTTTGGTATATTTGAATAACAAGTATTCAGACCACACAGGACAGAGTTATCACTGATTATAAATTCACAAAGTCAAATATTAAATATGGTCTATGTCGATACTCTATGCAGTAGCATAGACTTGGTCAAAATGCATTACTATGAAAGACTGAATATCCAGAAAATTAAATCCAAGGCAATTAACTTGTTAAAAGTAAAAAAAAAACAGAACAACCAAACAACTAACAAAAAAACAACAACAAAAAAACATAGTATATCAGTATATAAGGACTAAAATGTGAAGTTACAGATCAAGTGGACGTCCGGATGAATCCACTTATATAATGATGGGTTATAAAGCCTGAACACATGCATGTCTTGTATTTACCAAACAAACAAAATGTGCAGGCAACACTTCAAGAGCCAAAGTGCCCCGCTCGGCTAATGGCATAACACTGCCTTTGATTTAGAAGCAAGGGCTACTTGGGACCTTGAGCCACCTGGAACTACAGCCGCCCAATCAGCATCCAGATATTGTGACTGTCCAATTAACATTCTCTATCTGACAGACTATGACACAGTGATTGTAAGCTTCACTGGGAGGGCCTGAAGACAAGTCCCATCCCAACACTTATAAATCTACACAAAACAAAAAGGCACCAGCGTGCTTGGAACAGAATTGCCTGAAGGATTTACCAGACAGTTGAGGAAGTCTTCTGTCCGATTCTCCGGAGTGGAAAGATTCCATGCCATCTGTTTTTGGAGTTTACACGCTATGTTATCTTTCTGCATGTAAAAGTCTCTGTCTCATTTAAGTAATGCTGTGTCATACTGACTCTTCATGCCACTCAACACCTAATCTGAGAAAGCATAACCCTCACATACAGCACTGTCTGCTCTAGCCTTGCGTTTAAAAACAAACAGAACAAAACAAAAACAAAAAAACAAAGAAAAAACCTGCCTTATTTTTAAACAAGCAACGAATTTAGTGCCATAAGGAAGCAGCTGCTGTCTCACACGCACACACTCCCTGACTAGCGATACATGGCAGAAAGGTGAAAAGGGCTCACCTGGGCGGTGATCTTGGCGGTGGCGGCGGCGGCCGCTACGGCGGCGGCGGGAGGGAGGCCTCCGGGAGCCGTGGGAGTCAGCATGGGGATGGGAGGGGTGACGGCCTTGCCCACACGCAGGTACTGCCCGCCCAGGTCGAACAGGTTCATGGAGGACACGGCGTCCTGCGCTGACTGGGCCTTGTCGTATTCTGAAAGAGGGGGGAGGGGAGGGCAGCGTGAGACTCCGGCAGCCCGGACACAAGGCTCAGCTTAATGCTTCTAGCAGAGCACTGTGTCATTTACTGTGTAATTACCAGAGGGCACTTATGGCACAAACTGTCCGCAACTGAGCCTAAGAAAATAACGACAACAACAAAAACAAAAACTTACTATGAAAGCATGTGAGGAACCTGCCCCCACCCATCTCTATCCCCTGCGAGACATATGTAGAGAACAGCATTCCGCCATGACCGACCACTCGCAGTCACATACATGTATTTTCAACCGAGCAGGGGGCATCTGGTCCTCACCTATGAAGCCATAGCCCTTGTGCTTCCCTGTGGTAGGGTCCCGCGCCAGCGTGCAGGACTTGATCCTCCCGAAGGCCTCGAACACGCTTTTGATGTCCTCGTCCGATAGGTCGGGGTGCACGGACGCCACATAGATCCGGTTGAAGGCACGCGCTTCCTCCGCTAGCTGGTCTATGATTGGCTGAGCCTGACCTATGTTGCTTGGCCGTCCCACCTTAAGAAACACAGCAGGAGGGGCGGACACGTTTTATACTTAATCACTTTAATTTGATACAGCAACATTTAACTAACCAAAAAGCTCAGAAAATTGACTGACTTGCTTAAGGTGTAGATCTTCAAGATCTACAAAGTTACTGGTAAACACCGCCCCCCATAACCCTGAACTCACTTTAATGTTCCTTCCTCCCAGCATGACTGAGTTCATCTGCTCCAAGGCCAGCTGTGCTGCCTCTGGCACTTCATATTCTACAAATGCAAAACCCTAGAGAGAGAGAGATTCTGGTTAGGCCTTCAACACGCAGACCCCTCCACCCCTCCTGAACACACACACACACACACACACACACACACCTTGTGCTTCAGTGTGACCGAGTCCCAGGACATGTCGATGCTTTTGATGGGCCCAAAAGGAGCGAAGGCTTGTCTGATGGTGTCCTCTCCGAGCTCGTAGTAAATGGAGCCCACATACACACGGCACATGATGGCCAGCGCCCGCTGGCGCTGCGCTGCCACCTGAAACACACAGCGGCGCGTCACTCGAGCCGCTCCCCTGGCAACCACGTGTTCTCTCAGCGTTCCCACTACTGAGGACAGGACTAGGACCAGTCATAGGTGTGCTGCCACTGAGGGCATGTCGCTGGCTCTGCTTTACCTCAACATTATACTCAGGCCAAGAAACTGAGGTGTAACATCCACGCTGCTCTACTGGTTGTTATTAACAGGTGATTACTGGACTATCAGACCTCATCAAGGCAATCACAAAAGGGACTCGACTTTGCTCACCGACTGTAAGGGAGAAAGAGCGTCTCCAAAGCCAGCCATGGTCAGCGACGCCATCTGTATGGAATTAGGGATCTGTGTGGGGGAGCAGACATCAGCACCAAGATGGCCATAATTTCACCATTAGTTCACCAATAAATGTTTACTGAATCAATGTTTTCAATGGGGGCAGGAGGGGGGCACTTTACCTGGAGGTTGTTGAGCTGTTGCTGCTGCTGCTGCTGGTGCGCGAGAGTCTGCTGTTTGACCAGAACACTCTTGATACTCTGCTCCATGGCATACTTCTTTGCCTGCAGTGCAAAACAAAAACACAACACTCAATGCAGCAAGAACCGAGACGGTGCGGCCCACCAACAAGACTCCGTCGGCAGCGACGAGAGCAACGGTGAGGACACCGTAAACCTGTCTACCACGACCTCGCACTGCGAGGACGTGCCAGACAGTAATACTAACGGACATCACGCGCTGGCAATAAAGGAACTGCGCTGGCTTCTCTCTCCTCTGGTAACAGAACAAGTGTGCATGAAGTTGCATATGAAGGAACAGCAGTCAGTAGCATGAAAACAAACAGGCCATTCCAAACTGCAACAACCAATAGGTGAAATCAAAATAATCGCCCTAAAACTGATGTACCACTGCTTTGCGACTAGAGGGATTACTGAAGATATGTAAAAAGCGGTCACCTTCTGCAGCGCCTCCTGCTGTTCGGGGGTGAGGGGCGGCAGGCCAAGCTTCGAGGCAGTGCTCTGTCCATTCTCCATCGTCAGAGCCTCGCCTCCCTGCAGAGAGCACGCGTGTGAGGTCTGAGGCAGGCGAGCGCATCCCACCTCAGCGCCGTCTGTGACGTGCGCTACACAACACCCAAATTCATGGCCCTCTACTGGTATCAGAGCAAGCACAGCCTCGCATTTTGAAGTGGGCAACTCAGGACAGTGGCTTAAAAATGTTAATCACAAAAACCATGCTCAAATGAGCAGAAATTCAGCTAATATGAATTTAATAAAGCTAAATATGAGCATGTGCAAGTGATAAACTACTGTGTATGCTCTGAAACCACTCATAAAACATTACAAGACTGCAATCTAGCTTAGAAGTGTATGAAGACATTAAACTGAAAAACTATGGCCATTAACATGTGTAAAGTCTAGCGTTTTTTCCTGTATATTTAAAACTGCAACACACTGCAGTTCTTCAAGACACTGCTCAACAGTAACGGTTATGAAAGGGAAGCCACACAGTCATGGTACAACATGATACAGTATCGCCTCAGCAGAAAAGAGGACAAAAGAAAAAAAATGAATATTGGTGGTCAGAGGGGGACGTTAGCCACTTTTTCCCTTAAAGTGCGAATGCTACAGTAAGTATGGTGAGGTGAGCCCCCTTACGCAGTACTACACAGAAGAAAACTGAAGTACCTTTGCTCAAATGAACTCCAGTGGTGCAGTGCCCCCCTTAAGGAGGTTTGAACCCAAATGGTTCTGCCATTTCTTTGGAAATATAGTACAGTCAAGAGATACGCTCTACAGCACAGACGACACAGAGAGAAACGACAAAAAAAAGAAAAAAAAAAGAAAAGAAAAAACAAACACCTACTTAGAACAAGAGATACTGGATAGGAAGACAACAATTTGAGAACACCGACATCCAAACTCAGGGAAAACTTCACCTAACATTCAGGACAGTATAAACTCAGGGAAAGCATTGCACATTCTGGACATTATAAAGTCCAACACGTCAGCCCAAGTTTTGTTAAGCATTTATATCACTACTGAGGATTGCTACAACTACATAAAAAGGAAAGCTGTTTTTCTTCATTACAGAACATGGCATTTTGAAAAAATAAAACGTATATGCATCACACTGTTCATGCTCCAAGTTAGCAGTTTAACACCACAATACTGTAAGCACAGCACACTGGGGCAATGCGTCAGAGCACAAACATATGCAAACTGTTTTAAAGCTACTTGGACCCGACATGATGATTAGCAATACTGGTTAACCAGGGTAAACGTTCAAACAGACAATAGGATATAGAAAGGCACTCTATTTGTGGGGGGCTACTACGTTTTTTTCTCTCTTTGAAGTGCTGAATCTTTCCACAAATCAGCAGTGGGAAATGCTGAGAAAAACCTGACAGGAGGGGGGGGGGGGGGGGTTGGCTC
>JAOXYF010000016.1:12023598-12033991 GCA_028565775.1 Sternarchorhynchus goeldii
CCCCCCCCCCCCCCCCCCCCCCCCCCCCCCCCCCCCCCCCCCCCCCCCCCCCGGCTCTGATCGTCAGAGACAAACTCGTAACATGCTATAAAAGCAACCGTTCCATCAGCAGCGTGAATGCGAGTTAATTACCTAGCGCCTGCTCTTCGCTGGGGGGGGTCCCGATACAGGATACACGTGAAGAAAATGTACAGAGATAGCTGTGTGTTCAAACCCGTGTCTGGAAAAGAGAAAAGATCCATCAGTTATGAAAGCATTCTCGCACAACATACATTTCTATCAGGAGCCAGTTGAAATACTTCCATCATGGAAAACCACGTGTAAGCTCAGAGGACAGGTTAGTATAACCCAACCATTCCACGACGATTTCATCCATAACGCAATTTCTAAAACCCAAGCCTCAACAAAACATATTAATAAATGTTTTGGGGAAAGCTCTCGTTCACTGTCCGCTGCTGATTAACAACACATCACCTTAAGAAATAAACGCAAAGCTAACTACCTCTCCGCGACGTTGTTCAGTTACAGGTTATTGGATTCATTCATTTAATCTCATTATCAGACGCCAAAGGTGATATTGTAATACTGGAGACAACGAATATCAAAAATAGTGTAGTAAACACAATTTTTCATTCAACATTAGTTTGTACTACTCGCGTAGTAGCTGAAGTTATAATCTTAAAAAAAAGATGCCAGCTAGCTAACTAAAGTGATCGATCGTATTTCCAGTTTACGATGACAATCACTTGGGAGCCGGTAAATAGGTTATTGGTTAGCTAAATACCACTTACGTACATTATTTTCTGGTTTCCAGTAGTCGTTAGCTAGCTAAGCTAGCTAACTATTCAATTTAGCTAGCTACCATCGCTTTTCGGCTATCCTCCCATTCATACATTCACTTATGGCTACACTTAGCTACCTTGAATAGGCAAGCTAATCTAACTACCGTACGAATATCTGAAATCTAGTCATTTATGCCGATATGATTTAAAATCACATATATACGAGCTAACTTTGTATCTAGGTACAGAAGAGTAGCTAGTTAGCTAATCAGCTAGCTACAGCAATTCGGCCCACATTCTCGCCACCGCGTGAAATACAAACGACAAAGTTGACACAGCTGGCTAAGCTAGCCAGTAGCAGTACGAATCAGAAAGACAATGTGAAAGCGCTTTAGGAAATTAACCTAGCTAGGTAGCTAGCTAGCTTAATTTGCGGGATGCATTATATAGGTTTTAGACGAGACTGTATAAACGGATATTCTTCGGACTTGCTATTTTCACTTTAATATAACACTGGAAGCAGAATGCAACACGGTTAGACACGTCTGGTAACTCCGGTAACCTTTAGCTAGCTAGCTGCACGCGATAATTAGGGGGAGTCCAGCTCAGCAGGCCATGAGCAAAATCCCGCTCTCGAACAGCAGCAGGATAAGCCTGTATAAGTAGCTCAAACATAGCTTATTCTATAAAAAATACATTGTAATTTTATAATTACGGGCATATAAAAGACATATCCCTGACCTGAATACCAGACAAATATTTATTAAAACAAAATGTGTTTAATTTACCGCAAAAACCACCAGCGCCATGAAGCACACCGTCCCGTATCTACCTAAGTCAATGGCGATGAAGACTATGAAATATCGCGATGTTGTGATCTCACTTATGTAGATGGTTTAACTAGTGCTCGCGAGATCTTTGCAATGAAATGATTTGCTGCTGCATCGTGTTTCCAGACTTTTCCCTCAGAAAGAAACATTATCCAAATAAAACTTACGTTGTCCTGTTTATTCCTGTATATTTTAAAACATACGCCTGGATAGATAATGCATCAAGTCAAAATGGCGAAGGCAAACCCCCCTCAAAACAGTACAAGTTCCACTGTGAGGATTGAGTGTTGGCGGAACGAATGAGAGCGTAGAGGGTTTAAAGCAGTCTTCTGGGTTGTAAATGCGCTGCTATGGTTGAGCAGATCTCAAACTGTTTAGGCCACTGAGAGGGAGACTGTTTTACAGCCACTCTCTCGCCTGTCAATGGGGAAGGTGGGTTGAGAGGCTTACACCAACACAGTTTTACACTCATATAAACGTGGCCAGCACATCATACCAAAAGAAAAAACATCCACGCAAACATGGGGTGTGTGTACAAGTGGCCTTGTCTCGTGTATAGTCCATGTAGAAATTAAATCAACTGTAATTTAGGAAGCAAATTACTATTGCTTGTTATTATATTTTTATTATTAGTGTGGGTCTAATAATAGCTGGGTCCACACTTGGGAACCTTTGTTCTTGTTTCATTCAGTCTGTTTTGACCTTTTATTTAATTTACTGGTTTAGGGCATTTTCTATGAAATATAGGCACAGGTTGGTAGGAATTGTGAGAGTTTGCTATTAAATAGCAGGCATAAACCTGGATGATCTCTCTCAAGTTTATAGAATTAGAGCCACAAATAAGGTCCAGCCAGTTTTTGCTAACCCTAAACATCCCTGGATTTGTGAGTTCAGGCTACTTCCATTTGATCACTGATTTAAGTGGCCAAATGTAAGATGTATAGATTGAAAACCCCATTTGTCCCTGTGCTTATTGGCTTTTTGAACAATGTTCATGTTTCTGTGTAGTTTGGTCTCTTTATGGTGATTATAGTTGATGTCTGGCTTTGCAAAAAATTGCCCCACTGTGGGATAATAAAGTTTACCTTGAAGGTGTTTTTTGACAAGTTGGAAAATCCTTTCTCTCTGTTGCCTTCACCGTTGCAAGAACAAAACCGAGTCCTTCTTCTTCCACAAAAACTTCTTCCACTTTGCATGGTAGACTCTAACATAACATCAAAACTTTTAAAAACATTTTAATAGGCAGTGAAAGATCCACAGGGTTTCTGATTGTGAAATGTTTAATGAATTTTTAATATGTTGTGCTAAATCATATTGTTATACATTTTGACACCAATCAACAAACAGTGTATAAACACAAATCAATGCATAAATCAAAATGCAAGCTGTGTCGCCAACTTAACGATTAGACTACAGGTATTCAGGTTACTGAACACACTCATCTCTTATTGTTTCTGTAGCTACACACTACCCATCAACGTCACCATAGTGACAGTGAGAGGATCATTGTTAAATTGTGAAGTTTAATTAATTGTTTAAAAGATAATTGTTTTTCCTGATGTATTTTTCTTGGATTATTGAGAGGAAATGACCGTTCCTTCAGAGGATCTTATGGCTGGGGACACACACCACTTCTGCCATTCCACCATACCAAAACATGGTAATAACATTCAGGTTCTGACATGCAAGCACATTTTTATTGAGATATAAAGAGTCTTTTAAGAGCCAACGTTATTAAAACATACAGCATTAGTGTTAAAACATCTCTGCAGGTCCAGTCAAGAATTAAGGTGAGCCATGAGCACCCCATGATTAATAAGCAAGATGTACATAGCTGTACATTTGAGCAAATCCATTACTGGAGTTCTACAGGTGGTGCCAATTCCTGATGAGCCTTTAATTTGAATAGTGTTGACATGACAGCATGACAGATTGAGCACTGAGTCACAAACACAAGACAAAACAGTAATAAATGCAAGGTTAGGGCAGGATATTTCCAACGCTGATGCAGTGTCTTCTTTTTCATTTAACTACCCCAGCTCCAGCTGCCATCGCATCCAGTGTTTTGAGACTTAATGGAAGTTGCATCTCTTGGCATTTACAAAACTCAGTTATGTTATATGAACGTAACACCTTTTATAGGAAGTGAGAGTTTAATAGAAGACAGTTCAAATATCAAGCTGGATGTGTAAGCTTAAAGGAAGGGCAGCCCTTTGTACCTGGATAGTGGAGTTCTTAACTTCGTCAATTGAGGGGATCTACTGACATCATAACGTGTCAGGATGTGGGCCATAATGCACCATGGTCTGTGAAAACCCGTTCACAGAAGACACCGCAGCTCCTTGTCCATGACACTGGTATTATCATGGTTGCTAGGGTGTTGCTACCTGCTAAAATGGTGTAATTGCACTTGGAACACTCGTCTGCTTCAGTATCCACTAGATCCTTGATGCAGGCTGGTGCTCTTAATGTTGTTACACTTTACTGCAGAAAGCACATCAAGCCTATCTAAAACACACTCACAGGCACGTGTGCACAGGCACGGGCACACTCACACACACGTGCACAGAACGCTCCTTAGCCCTGCCCAGTCTACGGTGTTACAATTATTGCCACCATTTACAAATGAATAAAAATTAGCCACAAATCTGTGGGAATCAAATTTATGGAATAATGACAATAAAGGAGGGTGATTCATTTCTCACATAGGCACTTGGTGCTTTGTAAGTACCAGTCTGAACTGATGGAAAGTGTTTCAGTTTAAGGTCTCCTAATGGGCTCTGTAATGCAAGTGTAACAAGCACTAAGGGTTCTCTGCTACATTACGGTACATTCACTATCTTATCAGCAGGTTTTCTACCTTACTAGAATCATTTAATTCATATTTTTACAGGGAAGTACAAATCAACATTTGGACAGCCTTTGCTCACTGGGAGCTTTAGAAAGTCATCTTTTAGTTTTGTTTAATAGCTGAAAACAATAAATACACATTTAATGCAGGTCTGTTAAAAATATGTTGACAGCTTGAGCCAACATGTAGTCTGACAGTTCCAACAGACACACATGTCCTTTCCTCTCTTCCTCTGACAGTTCCAACAGACACACTCATGTCGTTTCCTCTATTCCTGTGGCGCCAGGAAAGTTATGGGGAATGAATATTGTCAAAAGGTGAGACAGCATCAAGAACATCGACAAAAATCCATCAAACATACAAAGAACATACGGAATTATGGCTGCTGGCGCCAGAGCTCTGTGGGATAATAGTAATGGTCAGATTTTCCACTTCAACAACTGGTTAAATGAGCTCTTTGAAGCCTTGGTCTCATGGAGCCTGAAAGGAATTCTCAGATTCTGTCAGCTTCTTCACATCTTGTCGCTTCTGACGGTGTTGCTTCTTCTCATTCGATTCACTCTCTTCAACCCTCTTTTTATCCCCCTCTACCTCTCTCTATCTCATTCTACTCACTCTCTCTAACCCTCTCTCTCTCTCTCAATCCTTCTCTTAGCTACAGTCCAGTTATGTTGCTCCATAACGCTGTTTAAATGGGGTTCAGTTCATCAGCACCACTGCAGCAGGAGAAGCACCAGCCCAATGCTTGCCCAGGGCCTCTTCCAAAAAGCACGCCAGCTTCTCACAGTCCTCCTGTGAAACATCACACCAACATAAGTTTACCACTTGCGGTCAACACTTACGCAATATCCCTCACAAAACCAACAGGACAGAATAAAACTGTGCGAAACCAGTCAATAACGGTGGTGAAGTGGTGTTTCAGTGGAGGGTTTTGTATATGTGCAGACCTGTTGACCGTTCACCCACCTCGCTAATGAAGGCGTGGTGGACAAGCTCACTGGCCAGGTCTCTGGGCCGGTCAGCTGAAAAAGATCATGTCACGTTTAACAGCAGTGGCTATACGTTTCTCATACCAAAACATGTACTACAAACATCAAGTTTAATCAGAACACCTTATGCTCAACTTGCTGATATTCTGTAGTACAAAACTCCTTCAGTACAAACAGGTAACTGTGGAGTATTAAACCAATAAGGTAGTAAGATCCAAAGACAACAGTGAAAATAGTACAGCCATAACCATGGCAACCACAAAGCGATATGGGTATGGCATGATAACCTCCTGTAGGAGACCTCGAACACCTTACTTGGCAAAACATCACAGCTAAGTTGGCGGTGAAGCTTGTCATCCATCTTCAAAAAGAGAGAGAGCTAAAGAGACAGAGGACATAGAACAATAAATATGACAAACTAAATACATGTCCTTGGTTGTATATCAAGGACAGCAAACGTGGTTCTAGAAATGATGTAATCAGGTGCACTCAGAGAGGGTTATGGCAATGGGGTTAAAGTAAGGCATGTGTTAAAGTCAGGTGTGTATTACGTCCAGAGTGTGTTACAGCATTGGTGTTAAAAGTACGGTGTTTTACGCTCAGAATGTGTTACACCATTGTGGTTAAAGTAAGGTGTTTGATACACTCACATGGCTTCTAGTCCCCTCGTCATTAGCCTCCAAATTACAGTGCATCTGGATAACCTGTATGATATGGTGAGAAGCATCTCGTAAACAAGCACAGCACGTATAGGCTGGAATTATGTGCCAGTATCCATTGTGCTCCTGAAACAGAGATGTACACTGGGTACGAGCCCTACCCTTTCCTCAAAGCAGCTCTTGCATTATTTACAAACATAATATTTTAATGCCAAGTTCAACTTAAATAACTGCCATTGGCCTACTTGTTAAAAACAGGCCAATTGAGAATAAATCTAAGATCAACCCTCCTTCATCCTTAATGATGTCCATGTTTAGCTCTGCTTATACCAGTCCAGAGAGTGAGAGTGCAGTTTTTTGCTAGTTTCACGAATTCACTGCCAATCTGAACTCTAAAGCCTTCGCCAATTAGTTACCCACAATCCTTTCTGCTCCCCAGAGAGACCCACCTTCCTGGTTTCAGTTTCTTGGGGTTCTGGGGTTGGGGTCTTCACTGTCTCCATATGCTCCTGAGAGAGAGAGAGCGCACGAGGCAGAGGGTGTGGCCTCTGAGATGCAAAGTTCATTAAAGGGTAGATTCCATTCCTGAACAAACATCAGGGGTGAAAGGTCACTGCATCATCAAACATCCCTAATGGGAATGTAAATATAGTTTAAGAACACCAGATGTGCCTGCCTGGTCACCTCTGTACTTACTTAACATCCTCGAGGAACTTGTCCAGTTCCAGGGGAGAGACGTGAGAGTACCTTTCCAATATCAAAGGAAAAGAAGTGAGCAAGTCAAAGGTGGTAAATGAAAATAATCCCCCAAGACATGAGGAACCTACTTTAACTGGATCCCAGACCGGTCACCATGATTGATTTCTGCCATAATGCCATTTGGGTCGATGGCCTTGGTCTTCTCTTCCACACAGTTCTCAGGAAGAAGATCTGTTTCACCAGGGATTTACAATCAATTAGATCTTAAAAAGACAACGCTGTTGTTCAGGTGGTAAAACTACAGCCTTTTGTTGGTGGCCAAAACCTAATTTGCAGATGTGCTTTACAAATTAGAACATCAACAGACATCAACTAGTGAAAAGAAACATATACTGTGACAGTGGAATCACAGGAGCATTTCCTATCCTGTTATTGGACGTGTTTGCTGTGAGCAGATGGGGTAGAGGGCCACATCCTCCCTCCCCACTTGGGTCATGGTTTCAGGCCGCTGGACCCGTTTCAGCATGCAGGACCTGGCTTGGCCAGATCACACAAACACATCCAACCACAGCAAACACCTCCTCTCTTGACTACAGAATGAACCACCTCTATACATCACCAGCTTTTCATCTTCACACAAAACATGTCAAGTCAAAATTGATTTCTATAGTGCTTTTTACAACCGTTATCACAAAACAGCTTTACAGATGTCTGAGTCCAAGCCCCAGTGAGCAAGCCAAGGACAACAGTGGCAAGGAAAAACTCTCTGAGAGCATGAGGAAGAAACCTTGAGGGGGGGTGGCATCCTCCTAATGGCTGACCATTGGGCACCACAATAACAACAGTACAAACAGTAAGGAACAAACAGTAAAGAATATACAATGCGGACCCTAAGAAACAAACAAATAAGCCGCATAATGACACACATGTTGCTGGCTAGATGGCATCTTCAAAGAAAGTACAAAATCTAGGTTATTTCCTTGAAACTGTACCTTAAAAAAATCAAATACATTTTGCTCCATACGCGTACCAATGATGCCAAACACACACTATACAGGTACTGTAAACTTCTCCTTATTAACATACAAAGGATTCAGGAAGCCCCCCGGGTGCTTGTGCAGGTCTCTTCATCTCAAAGCTTAACTATTGCAACTCACTGCATGCTGGTCTTCCTCTATGGACCATCAGGCCTTTAGAACCGATCCAGAACGCAGCAGCAGCAGCACTGGTCTTTAGTCTCTAAAGACCATGTTCACACTGTATTCCCTTCACTGGCTTCCAGTAGCTGCCTGCATCACATTTAAAACCCTGATCCTATAAAGCCAAGAGTGGACCAGCCCCTTCCTACATGATGATAATGGTCAAAACCTGATCCATACCTCGAGTACTTCAAACCTCAAGTACAGCTCAGCTTGAAACACCATGCTCAAGTCTCATGGAAGACAAGCTTCAAGACTATTCTCTGTCCTGGCTCCCAGATGATGGAATGAACTTTCCCTTGTGATCTAAACGTATCTAAAAACTCATCTACTTGTATGCACTCATCTATTTAAATGATCGTTGATCCTGTACCTACAAAACTTAAAACTACTGCAGAGTATTAAAATTCTAGCACTTTTTGCACTTATCATTGTTTGACATAGAGCTTAAGCTTATTTTGAGCTTCTATCATCAGCACTTCAGTATTTTATCAGTGTCCTAGTTCAAAGGCATCTTGAACTCTGACCTACTGTACTGGCTACGATACATTCAATGATTAAATTATAAAGCACTGGATAAGAGCGGCTGCTAAATGCCAAAAATGTAAATGTAAAACGTGTAAGTACTAATGATGCTATGTGGACTTGTGTAATCACACATGCCTGTTGCCATGGACGACCACTTACACTGGTTGTTGATGAAACAGTGAGCAGCCAGCAGCTTTAAGGAGTGAACCTCAAACAGTACTCTGTGGAAGAGCAGGTCGTGGGCGGTGGGCCTGAGTTCTGCCTCGGTGCGAACACAAGACTGTGTGAACTCCTAAGAACATCCCCGAAGGAAAGAGCACAACCTCATCTCATTATTTACTTCCATCTGTCTGGAAATACTGTGTGTGAAGGTCCCTGCTTCATATCAAACACATACAAGTGTTTGTCATAGCCTACACAGTAACTTCACTTCTACTGGTGAATATATTTCTATACTGTATATATGTGTCCTCATAAACTCTATGTGTTATAAACAGTTGATTAAATATGGAGCTAAGTGAGTATTTCTGACTGCAGTAAAAAAAGACAGTGGGGTAAAAGAGAAGTGACATTGTTTACCCTCATGAGTGGGTCCTCCAGGGACAGCCCTGCATGCACTATGGCTTCTTTGGAAACAGCAGTGTCACCATTAGCCTGGATTTCCAAGACTGCCATCTTGAACAAAAAACAAACAAACAAGAAACAGCGAAAAGAAAAAAATCTCAATCATCAGCAGCAATTAGAGGCAGTTCACGGATGATGTGTGTTTGTGCTGCCACATTGGGTTTCGTACCTCCAAAGCACAGATGCCAAAGGAGTAAATATCAATAGAACTGTCATCCTCAGCAACTGGGGAGAAAGTGAAACAGGCTGGAACTCTTTCTGGCCAAGAGACGAGCGAGAGAGCATAATAAGTGTGAGAGAGAGAGGGAGAGGGATCTGACGGGACACTCACGGCCGTACTCTGGAGCGAAGAAGTGCTGGTTACGCAGCTCATCTCGATGTTGGTGCACATTTCCATGGATGGCCTCTGGGAATACTGAGAAAAAACAAAACATCTGGGAATACTGAGGAAAAACAAACCCACGGCCTCAACAGCAAAACACCGTTTGTGATGACTGGTTTCTGTTTATTTATTTATGTTATAGTTTTATAGGAAGTTAATTTCACATACAACATTGTATATTCAGTAACCCTGTCAGGGGTGTGGCAGGGAATAGAGCGGCCAGAAGTGGGACGTACACTGCAGGACATATTTATAGATGAAGCTGACTAACCTCGCTGAATATCTGTGAGAATATCTAGTCATACACTCACACAACCAGGACCCAACGGGGAAGAGACCCTGGGGAACACCTGGTTTTAAAAATATATACACTGGAGATCAAAATTAGAGAACAATGTATGATCGTTTGATTTTTTCAGAAATAATGTAATCTACATTGAACAAAATTTGAAGGATTTTTTGTAAGCAGTACACCATGTCACTAGAACAGTGTTTTACAAAATAACCAAGGTACATTATACTGCCAAAAGTATTCGCTCACCCATCCAAATGCCTGTGCACCAGTGCACAAAGCAAGGCCCATAAAGACATGGATGGCATAGTCTGGTGTGGATGAACTTGACTGGCCTGCACAGAGTCCTGACCTCAACCTGATAGAACAACTTTGGGACGAATTAGAGTGGAGACTGAGAGCCAGGCCTTCTCGTCCAACATCATTATGTGACCTCACAAATGTGCTTCTGGAAGAATGATCAAAAATCCCCATAAACACACCTAAACCTTGTGGACAGCCTTCCCAGAAGAGTTGAAGCTGTTCTAGCTGCAAAGGGTGGACCAACGTCATATTGAA
>JAOXYF010000016.1:12037894-12056151 GCA_028565775.1 Sternarchorhynchus goeldii
CTCCTGTGTGTACTGTCCCTAATCACTACACACACTCCTGTGTGTACTGTCCCTAATCACTACACACACTCCTGTGTATACAGATACAGTGTCCAAGCTAATATTCACTTATTCCCTCATAGCCAGACACTTCTTATATATTCTGATCTTTTATTTCGTGACTGTATATACAGAACTCCCACTCTAATTTGTACTGTAGAGCAGCCGTAGAGCACCTGAGCCTCACACAAGCATTTCAGTATAACTGTCTCTGACCTTCTGTTCACAAAATGACCTTGAATCTTAAACCTGAAACTTGGGCTGATGAGGGAGCAGCGACTACGGCGGTACCTCGTGTGCTTTGAAGACCTTCTTGTCTGAGAAGTGCACCTCGTTCCACACCACCTCCACGCCCTCCTCTGTGTCCATGGCCAGGGACGCACTCTCAATGCCAGGGACATTTCCTTGGCTAACCTGCGGGAGGAGGGGAACGACACAGGAGTCCAAGACCTCTGAGTGTGTGTGATTTCCCATTAGATTATGGCATTAACAAAAGGAACTAGATTTATGATTAACTTGTCCCAGCATGCCAGTGTAGGATGAAACAATATTCAGCAAGAGAAACAACTTCCTGATTCTGCACAATTCCTGAACATAAATTTATCATGAGATTTCCTATCGAATTCTGCAAACACCGGCACAAAAGAGGAAAGAGCCAACCCACCTTGTCCTGAACCCCCCCCCCCTGCATCACCCAGATCTCCACACAGCCTAACCCTGCCCAGCACCACCCCACCCCAACTTGTCCAGCCCAGACCAACCCAGTCCCATGGAGTAGGCAGGCTGGCCGAGTGTGGCAGGTGAGTGGCACATGCCAGCGATCAGTGAGGCCCCACCCCCTGCGCTCCAGTGAGTGTCAGTGAGGCCCCACCCCATGCGCTCCAGTGAGTGTCAGTGAGTGTCTAACCTTAGAGCTTCATCTCTGCCTGCCTTTATGAAAGACACATCCTGAACTAGCAAACAACTATGAGCAAAAACACCCTCCCCACTGATGTTTCCATCACAAGTGCCTTTATTTATAAGTGAAGTGTGTCCTGCAGCTGGTGTGGAAGTGGAGACGCTCACAACATGGTCCTCTCACGCTGAGGAACAGCTGCTCCTTCAAAGAGCTCAAGCTGAATTTTTGAGTGTCTATAATCCACTTTTTCTTCCATTATACTGACTGGCACAGTTGACAGAAAGCATTATAGGGAAATATTTCCCTATAATAATTTACAGCACAAATTTTGACAAAATTTGATCATGTACATAAAGGAAACAACTGAGTGATACAGAACGGGACCATTGTGAACGGAAGCTCAGGATGAGGGGTCTGTACCTTTCTTAGAAACACATGTTTACGGAGCGTCTGGACTCCTGAAACCAGAGCTATGTGTGATTAGTCCACAGAGCAGGCTGCTTTTAAATGGACCCAGTCCGATCTTTTAAATAAAGCCACATTCAGCGGTTTTACTGCGGCCTCAGGGTTGCTGTGTGCATAAACCTCACACAGTCCCAAACAAGATAAACGACCTGCAGCCACACAGAAAAGCAAAGACTAACACGCTTCCACTGTAGCACACTCACTAACACACTCCCACTGTAGCACACTCACTAACACACTCTCACTAACACACTCCCACTGTAGCACACTCACTAACACACTCCCATTGTAGCACACTCACTAACACACTCCCACTGTAGCAAACTTACTAACACACTCTCACTAACACACTCCCACTGTAGCACACTCACTAACACACTCCCACTGTAGCACACTCACTAACATATTCTCCCTAACACACTCCCACTGTAACACACTCACTAACACACTTCCACTGTAGCATACTCAATAACACATTCCCACTGTAGCACACTCTCACTAAAACACTCCCACTGTAGCACACTCACTAACACACTCTCACTAACACACTCCCACTGTAGCTCACTCACTAACACACTCTCACTAACACACTCCCACTGTAGCACACTCACTAACACACTCTCACTGTAGCACACTCACTAACACACTCCCACTGTAGCTCACTCACTAACACACTCTCACTAACACACTTCCACAGTAGCACACTCACTAATACACTCCCACTGTAGCACACTCACTGTCAGCACTGCAGCCATCCTAGAAGAACAACAAACCATATGCTGCCAAACACAAAGGGCATTTCCACAGACTGCATTCTGAAATGTACAAGTAGCTTTTAGGCAATATAACCAATTCCCAGTCTGTACCCTCAACAGTCCTGTAGTCCTGGCCACAGCCAGAGGATGTTCAGCCATAAATGATGAACACAGACATTTAAAGCTCTGACCTCCTGCATGTGGTGTTAATGAATCATAATCCAGAGCTGCTAGCTACACAGACAAGGAATGTTTGGAAAAAGTAAAATTCATAACACGAGAGAGAACTTCTCCTTCCAAACCAGAGGGTCTCCAGATGGCTTCCCAATGGATGTTACCCATAATCCTAGGTAATAATGAAAGGTTGCTACTCCTCCCAGAGATCTATGACTTGTAGAAATCTGTGGCACATGGACTCTGTAACAGTAGGAATTATTAGGTCATGGCCCGTATGTGAGGAAGTGTTTGCACAAAACCCCCAATTGTGCACCAAAGCAAACTCTCAACCAGTTAAAAACAGACCCAAACTCCAGAAGTCCAATAAATGGGGAACAACACGCTCATAATTCCCATTCCAGCCCATTCCTACGTCTTTATGACTCAGCTCTCATAAATCCTACTCGCATGAACCCTCATGCAACCGTTTCCCCCATGAACACAAACCGTAGTGCTGCAGATGCGTGTCCTGGCACGCTCTCTTCCCCGGCAGCGCACGCTGGCTCCCAACGCCCCGCCTTCTCATTACGCTCCAGCAGCTCGTATTAGGCAGGTACTCCTGTAGCTACATCACAAGAGCTCTGCAAGTTAGTGTGTTACATTACTTACAGACTTGCAGGAATCTGGGATGTCGCACTGTTCAAAAGTGCTCCCCATTGTGAACACACAGCACACATGCTTTCTGATGGCACCTATATTTTGGAATGCATGACTCTCTCATTTCTGATGGCGGTGGGGTGTGTGTAAGAGAGAGAAAGAACACGTGCATTAGACCCGCCTCTCTGGTGCTGTCAGATCCACAGAGACCAGGTTCTGCTTCTGGCTGATGTTCTCTCCATCTTTGGCTGCATGCTGTCATGCGTGTGATTTCTCCGCATGCAGCCCCTTCTCCGTGACAACCGCTGGAACAATGCAGGGTGTGTAATGGCCAGAGCTGGATGCTGGCTTCGGAAGTTTGGCTCCTCGTGTGAGAACAAACAGCCTCTTGTTAAGTAATGGTCTCCCTCTGTTGAGATCAGACTGTAGAGATCAGACTGCAGAGGTCAGACCACCAAGGGCTGAGACCACCAAGATCAGACCACCAAGGGTTGAGACTACTGAGATCAGACCATGGATATAAGGCTGCCGAAATCAGACTGCTGAGACTGCTGAGATCAGACCACCAAGATCAGACCACTCAACGTACAGTAGATGAGAGGCGTCAGGCTATTTCTCCTCCTGGGCTGAGGGAAGGCCTTTAAAAACAGGCTCACATTCACCTGTGTGAAAGACATTAACATGGACAAACTCTTTCACAGACACGCTCTCACAGACAGTGCAGTTCTCCATTCCGGCTCCTAGGACACAGTGGCCTGCTTACATGTCAAGGATCATCAGTATTACACACAAACAGCCTTAGACTGGGGTCAAGTGTGTGGCAGCCAGCAGCTCTGGGTTACTGGGTTTCACCTACTCATTCTGACACTCATCATCCCGACACTCACAGATCACCGTGTGGCTGTTCGCTCACGCTTCACACGGAAAGTGCTGAGGAATTAGAAGTGTTTTCCCACCTGTGCCTGAAGGGCATCGGCTCCCTCAGAACTGGAGTCTTTTCATCTTTTCCTTTATGTGGGAAATTAAAGGCAGACGACATAGACAAGAATGTGATTGGGACAGCTGAGAGAGCTGGATGTGTGTGTGTGTGTGTGTGTGTGCTGTGAGCATACTGCATCCTGATCACAGCATTCACATGAGATCCAACAGCTGGTAATCACATGACAAACAGATTAATAACACAGGACAGCCTTTAACCACAGCACCAGGTTCATTTTTCACATATTCCAAGGCATATCACACAATATGGAGCCACAGTGGAGGAGGATCATTATAATTGCATTACGGTATTGTTGTCTGTGTTATGTAGCATTGAGTTTGGCAGCTTCCTGAGTGTCAGAATCAGATGTGTGCACATGAGAAAGAGACCAACAGTATAGAGCAGTAACACACAGAACAGAATAGAGCAGTAAGACACAGAACAGTATAGACCAGTAACACACAGAACAGAATAGAGCAGTAACACACAGAACAGTATAGAGCAGTCAGGCTGATGAAGTCACATGTGCTCAGCTGTGACCGCGACAGCTGCTGGCAGATTAAATGTTTGTGTGTTTCACTCTGTGCTCCTCAATGCTGCCCTCCATCTCCACCCATCATCTCTGCATGCACATGGTCCAGATGCTGGCTCCACCACACTCAGCTACCCCCTGGGTCTGGGACTGGGGGGACAGGTTTTCAACGTGGCAAGATTTGTGGCAGTATGGCGAGAACTCCACCAACATCGCTTCCACTAACATCGGACCTCTGCTTGAGATCATGGAATTTTCCAAAAACAAGCTCAACTACTGATAAATATAAAACCAAGAAGCTTGAGAAAGATATGCGAAAGGAGTCAGAAACAGACAGAGAAAGAGAGAGAGACACACACAAAAAGAAAGATAGCAAGAGTTTTAACAAACAGTTACGAGCAAGGATAAAGGGGGAGTGTAGAAAGGTGATGTAATGTTGGTAATGGTGATGTCCACCCTGTGTTGTCACTCTCATGCCTCATGAATGCCTGCTTTGTGGTAACAGGACTGTGGGAGGCCACCATCACCCCTCTCCTCTAGTCTTCTCTCCTCTAGTCTGTCGGTTTATCCCAGGCAGGCAGGAAGGGCTCCAGGTTAAGGCTTTAATCTAAAATTACTGCACAGCATACAATATTCTTCTGCTTCAGAAACAGTTCAGGAGTTTGGAGAAAAGTAAACAAAGTTTGGGAGCAGAAAGATGCAAACCTTCAAGAATCAGCCCTTCCACAGTTTGATGATTCAGAATAATAGTAGTAAAAGCTTCAACTTCTGACATCTACAGATTCAAGATGTGAATCCCACCCCTTCATTTAGACAATGTCTTTCCCCATGCAAACACATGGATTCAGACCAGATTAAATAGAGATGTGGATTTTTTATAATGTGTGTGCATAAGAGAATTTTAGAGCTCAGTGCTCTGTGTTGTTCAAACAGTTAAACAAACACACAGTCAATACTCTGTCTGGGTCAGACAGTTCTATAAACACACAATCCATGTGGTACATATATACAGGTTTCCTGAACCAAAGCCACCAGAATCTGTTCAGCCCAGGTCATCAGATTCTGTCAAACAGATATAATCAGATAAATATCTTGCCTTAAAATTCCACTTTTAAGAGCAATTTCAACACTGAAAGGTCCTGAAACCTAGAACGACATTGAAGCACAGTGCACTTTACACAGGACACCAGTGTGGGTCACAGTCTTCAGTGAATAGGATATACTGGGTTTCTGATGGTGAAACTGGTGTCACTCCTGTGCTAAATTGAAGAATATTGAATATAAATTGAATAAGATACACAAGAGAGTTCTTTAGTTTTAGCCAACTTGACTCCAACCAACTTCCCTTGGATTTAAAAATGTTCATACAGAAAGTGAGAGGTGGTGAGAACAAACACTCAATCTGTCATCAAAATGCAATTCACATACTGCCCTGATAATACCAAGCAAACTACAATCGCATGCTGCGTCGCTGTTCTAGGAAACTAGTCAAAGAAAACACTTCAAGTTCCTCGAGTGTGAAAGCAGATTAGACTGACAGATATCAGCCCACCTCAAGTGAAACAGTGGCAGGTCTTGCTACAACTTGCTCAGCATAGGATGAACAGGACTGGGTATGTTCCCACATTCAACGTCTTTTATCTCCTGCTTCTTGGTTTTGTGAACAGCTTTGCACAGAATATTTATAAAGAAAACCTGTTGTGCAAAACTTGGATTGAAAACGGAGGAAAAGCCATAGGCAGGTGAGCTAGAAGAAGCACCAGCAGGCCAAAGCAAAGCAAACATTTAGAAACACATTACAGAGAAACAACACATGGCAATAAAACACGTTAATGTAAGAACTGCACTATTCTGAAAACAGGGCTACAGGAAGAGGAGGAATTCATCCTAAACTTTACTTTGCAAAAATATCCAATTTCCTCTTGCATGGCTTTGAGGTCAACCATCCTCCAGCATGTCTGAGTTGACATCACGCTGCAGTCGATGTCAACTCAGATCAGCTCTGCTCCATCACCCAGTCCTCACCAAGCCACGTCAGCTCCACACAGAGGTGACCAGCTATTTAAATAACCCATGTGGAGTTTCAAGCCTTCACAACCCTCAGCTGGTTTTCTGAAATGTTGTTCATTAGTTCACAGAAAACCAGCAGTGACGTCCGGCTTCTACTACAGATGGGAATCGCAATGGCCACCTGCGAGGACATCATCAGTTAGTGTGTCTCATTAGTTAATATTCCCAACCAGAAATGTCAGACCAAACTAAAGCCAGATTGTGCCCTAAATTGAATACTTGAGTAATTAAGTAATTTATGCAGACTGCCCTCCCACCATAAACATAATGGAGCTCCAGAGAAGATAACATCTGTAGTGCTGTCACCTGTAACTCTTCGGACAAACAAGGCTGACTACAACTACATTTCTACATTTAGTTTGTATATTAATGTCCTACTAACTACATCTAGAAGATACAGTCACAAAACAAAAGAGCAACAAAGCAGGAATTCCAGACAGGCCTTGCTGGGCTTCCCTCTGGCACAGGGCCAGGACACACACTCTCTCACAACCTAGCAGAAAACCCTGACCAAGAGGGGAGAAACCCTTCATTTATGAGACGTCCCAGCACTGTGTTGTGTGTGGCTGAGTGTGGAGTGCGGAGCGAGACCTGAGCTTGGTCTCGTACAGACAAAACCAGGCTGCAGTTTAGGAACTTGCACAGATCATGTACAGAAACAAGGCTGATCTGTAATGTGCAGAAGCTATAATGCAGATGGGCAACAGATTTCATCTGTGGCTGCTTCGCAAATGACATTCTCCACGTTAATTATAAATTATTCAAACTATCCATTCACGCTGGCTCTATTTGCTTGAGATGGTGCATATGCACTGTTTAGTGATCGGGCAGCATCTTCTAGATCAACAAAAATCTGAAACATCCTGATTTGTACTCCATTAATAGAAATGCATGGTGTTTACACTGAATTCAATAAGACAATAAACAATGCATTTAGTTACACTGCCTGAAATCCACAGAAGTTTGTGGAAGGGTAGAACTAACTCTAATCCTAACCCTAACACTAACTCCAACCGTAACCTGGTGAACCAGTTTGAGATACTCCTTGAGATACACTGTCGCTGCTATCACTCAAGACTCTCAGAGTAGCAGTGTTGTCTCAGAGAGAAACACAAGAGCTCACTTTCTTCTAGTGTTGTTAAAAAATGTTAATCATTTACTTAAAGCCATAATGCAGAGAAAGTGTCATTATGAAGGCAGGTTTGTGCAGGACTCTTCTTCTGAATCGCTGGGGTTTTGTAAGAAGGAGCCAGAGGCTCTGCACACTGGCTGCAGGTCGAAGACAGTCAGAACACCTTGTTTAGCTTCTCCACATAAAGGGCATCAGTGAAGCTGAGAGCGATCAGGCAGCAGACAAGCTGCATTACAGTTTAATGGCCTTCATTTAGTCACAATATCAAGTGTCTTCAAAAACCAAATATTTTTTTCCCTTTGAGTCCATATCATGTATTGATCAGAAGTTCACAAAAGGACCTTTTGACTAGATTTTACTCTAAAATATAGTTAAATATTTTCTAAGTATTTATAGAGAATCATATGACATTATTACTTAACTGGTATAATTTTAATCAATAACAATCAATAACAATTTCGCAAGATGTAATAAGACACAGTAATAGTTTTACTAGGTGTGCCATTGCTAAAATAGAGCATCTATCTCCCTAACTAGTGGAGGCGTCACCCTGGCTCACTAGGGTTCTGAGTAAATGGTGGGTCAAGTAAGGACAAACTGCTACAATGTACAAAGATACCATGCATGGCTATCTCTCAATGCATGCGAGAGAGTTTGTATGTGCATGTGGCACAGAGACAGAGAGAGAGAGAGAGAGAGAGAGAGAGAGGCCATGAACTCCGTCCAGAAGCCGAGGCGCTCATGCCTTATGATCTCACGAGTTTTCTCGCGCTGCTACTGTCCTTGGACGATAACAGAACCACTTAAACCCTCCTCCCCTTTAATTTGTTCAGTTCGATCAGGCTTCCAAGCATAACGCTAAGTAGTTTTCTAACTGTGGTTTTCTTGTATTCAGCTTCTATAGACTGTTGGCGTAGCGCCCACAGATACATTAGGTGCAGGTTTAATGTTGCTGCAAGAAGTCATGTGCTTTACAGTCAAACCGTATGAATGTTATTTTATGTACCAAGACAAATGCTCTAATGTTCAGGTCTGGCATCCGTTATTGGCCGGTCAGAAAGGATCAGTCAGTTTCCACTGCAAAAACAGCTAAAAGGTGGAAACTATTGCGTAAGGCCCAGTTCTTAAAGGCAGCGCCAAGCTGGCGGTGATCACCGTGCACTCCAATATTAGACTCATTCTGCTGCCTCGTAACGCAGGCTTGCGAAGCGAGCTGCCGTAGTCTCGTGTGAATCCCGGGCGAGGTTAATTACAGCATGACCTAGAAAGAAGAGCTCAATCACAGGGTTATTACATGTCACAGGGGGACGCAAATGAGAGAAATGCTCACTACAACCCAACAGGTTATTTCTATTGCAAAATGCATCTCTTTTAGCCTTAGTGCCTCTTAACACTCGAGTATCGAGTAAACAATTAAATAAAAACCCAGGACCGCGAGATATGGTACAGTCTGCCTGTAGGCGTGCTAAGACCATTTTCACAGCCTCGAGGTTCAGTCTTAAGTGCTTTGTATGAACTCAACATAGCAACGTTGGTCATGAACCTCACTTCAGTTCAAACTAAAACAAAACACAGTACACCGAGGGAATAGTTCTGAATAGAATGATACATCACCACTATTAATCAAACGAGCTGTTTGGAGAAATCAAATGCATTATTTAAGGATAAACCACCACGTGCCTCCAGGATAACGCCGATTTTAATTCAACCACTGACGCTAAGAACGTCAGTATATAAGGACTACAGTGGAGGAACCTGTAGCGCAATGGGACTTCGCTCCTAGCCCATACATGATCGTGGATCACACGTAGGTACTGCCTGAAGCGGGAAACCGGAGAGCGCGAAACACTGAACAAACGCAGCTTTCACCTCTTAACAACGCGTGTCTCGCTCTTGCTACACGCGGCCCTCGGGCGCCCAGCGACGCCACCGATGCGTTCGCATGGAAGACGAGAGGCACAGTACAGTAACGCCTCTCACAACTAGTTTTAAGGAGGAAATAATTGTTGTGCCCCACACTCGCCGCTAATTATACATGTTCCTGGAGAAGTGGGGACCACTTCGTTTATGGCAAGCGGCATTACCTTGACAATATAGCCTGCAAAAACATTACCACCAACCAAGCAAGATATCTATAGCCATCTGCAAGTCCATACCTGGAATGATGGGTTACACATTAACTGCAAGCTGGCACGTCCCGAATCAGAGTTAACAAGTCTACATGTCCTACGTCTGTGAACGTATGCCCGTACAGATAAGGCTTTAGTATCTTCTAACAAACACTTATCTTGAAGTGAAGGCAGAAACAGCGGTCCAGAAGGGTCTACAACTGGGTTAACGTACAATGACAAAACATCCACACCCACGTTATCTAACTCTCACTCATCAAAAGCATGCGAACGGGTAAATGAGTGTGGGGTTCTCGCTGTGTATGAAGTTGCATTACCTATGGTTTTGTTAGCGTGACTACTGCGGAAGGGACAGTTTATACCATTAAAACCTACACTGCCAGAATGCATGCCAAAATTTCATGGCTATGAAAAAATACGGTTTGAATATCTGCATAATCTACATTGGTGAATTTGACCATCTAATGTTAGTTCCGTTCGCTTGCAAGGGAGAAATATTGCCATCTCGGCCGCCAGCAGTGGAGCTGTCCCCCGTTCCTCAAAGGACAGAATTCTCTTCGCAGGTCCCTAAGCATTCTAACAGATTCGGTATCGATGCTAAATGTCAATACTGAATATAATCAGTGTTTGAAATTTTGGGGGTTTACGCGTGCCGTTACTGGAAATGACTCTACCTGCTCCTTTCGCTTCTGCCAGCGGCCACACGGGCTTTCTTCCAGGATTTCGCTCTCATCCTCGCTTTCTTCTTCTTTCCCCCCGGACTCCGATATTCTCTCTGGGACCGACATGGTCATTTTATCCTTGGGTGGTGAATTTCCTTTTATTGGCCTCCTTAAGCCCGACTACGCACACAGGTTGTGCAGTGTTGCGATTTGCAGCAGAACTCACGATCGACGGGACTGGCTATGGTTTCATGTTAATCATTATTTCAAATAACAGAAACTGACAAAACAAATTAGCAGATTGACATCATACTTGCGCATGCAATTTAACGCGATCCAGTTCACAAGGAGAAATGCGCTCAGCGCTGGCGAACAAATCGACTACCGTCTTCGAGGAAAGCAAAGAAACAGACGTATATCTTCGCTCGAGTTTCATCACAGCGTGCAGTGGACGTGTGCAACGTGTATGAGCTACTCAGTAGCAGATAACCTCCGACATCGCGTCTAGCCCAGCCGAGTAGTCTCTAAGCATCATTTCAGCCCCCTCCAGATTTCCAGACTGTCGAGTGCTTTTAGAATTTCCTCTTTTTGAAATTGTACCGTAAATCTCACATAACCGGCGCAGTCCCAATGACGACGGTTTTACTTGCGCAGCCGATTCGCATTTGGAATTCGCAAACCTCCACTAGAAGTAGTGTTTCATAGCACATAACAGGCTTCTGTTGGGCAATAGCAAATTCCATCCCAGTGCTGAAGAGACACAAATAGCACACGTATGAATACATAAACGTTTTCCGTCCTGTTTTACAGCAGTGTTGGTTTAGTCTATGGGGATATGTCGTTTTTCAGCTTTCTTGTACTGTGATAATATTGCAGTAAAAACATTCTTAGTGTATTAATTCAAAGTATTTTTTGTTAAATGTTTTGTTGAATTTCAACATTATAATCCTTGCCAGTTCTACTGCAAGAACTGTATTAATGTGTCTTGGCTTTGGGTCTGGTATACCAAGATTAACACAAAGTACGAAAGTGTTGAAAATCATACATTAATTCTAGTTTTGGTAAGCCAGTCAGTCGTCAATCAGTGTAACAAATGAAATATACTACATCCATTTTAGACAGCTCATTGTAGCTTGTGTGTCGACAGGGTGTGGTAGTAATTTATTTCTCAATGTTCAACAAAACTGTGTGAGCAAAGGAGCTGTAGTTCAGTCCAACATCATTAGTCCACACATATTTTCTTGTGGTGAAGAAAAAAAAAAAGACTTGAATGTGTGCAGTATGTCACACAAGTGTCACATGAGGGTCAGACATCACCACGACAGAAAGGTTATTAGAATGTGTTATCCACAGCCTATTGCCGTTAAAAAACCTTTGTTTCGAATCTTTCGCGCCCTCTACAGGTTAAAAGGCTTTTGGAAGTGTTTAGAGTGTTTAAACTAGTGTTTACAGATCAGAATGCTGCACATTTTTACTTTCACTGCTCTCCCTCAATCCAGTTTGACACAGAAATCACGTTTATACATGTAATAGTTCACAGTGAACTAGATGGTGAATAAACCTGTTTCCAAAGCGAGTAGGCACTAGCAAAAAATAACAACAAAAACCCATTAAGAAGAGCCTTGACCAGCAGAATGGCCTCCCAGACTACACCTGATGAGGAGGAGTTTCATTTGTTGAGGAGGCGTTTTACTGACACTTTTGTGTAGAGAGCATAAAGTCAGGAGGAAACATGCGGTGACCCACTGACGTCAGAGGTCACAGGAGTCAGAGGTTGAGGTCCTCCACTCACATGGCTCTCAGCTCTCTTCCAAATTCACAGAACACCACTAGCTACAGTCACTGCTAGCTAGAGTAAATATGTAATACATCTGTATTATCTTGTTGTATTACTATTCATTGATTGCTGTTGGACTACATGTGGTCTCCCTTATGGAGCTCAGCATATTTGGACATGCAGGTCCTGGTCATAGCTGGAATAGCGATGATACTCCAGCAGTAAAAGATGCTGCAAATTGACCGGTGACAGATGGGTAATGATGTGCAGTGTGAAAAAACAGGCTGTTCTCACCCTCTATTGCACTGCTATGATGGAAAATTGAGAAATAAAACAACATAAAAACGAATCACTTGAACAATGAAATTCTAAAGAAGACAAAATGTCACAGTGTATCTTACAACTTCGATCAGGACTAATGTTTGCCCCCAAACATGCAAGCAGAAAAACGAAAGGCAAAAGAGAATCAAGTGAAAGCTGACACAGGTGTTTGTGCTGACACAGAGGTGTTGGCACTGACACAAAGGTGTTTGCACTGAGAGATTTGGCCTTAGACCACTGGGAAGATAAAGCTCTAGTGACGCTTTGGGACATCCTGTTCTGTAGTGCCAGAAGAGATGGAACAAACACAAAATAGACCCTTTCATCCCTCAGCAGACACAGATCCCAACACAGGGAGGCAAGAACAGGCAGAGATCCCAACACAGGCAGGCAAGAACAGGCAGAGATCCCAACACAGGCAGGCAAGAACAGGCAGAGATCCCAACACAGGGAGGCACAAGCCCAGTCCCTCCTACACACGTGACGTCTGCACTCTTAGTTTCACCAGAGTTTACTGATCAGGTTGAGTCAATTTTATGTGCACATTTAGTGGCTTTAGTTTGGGTGTAATTGCTTCAAGCAGTTTAAGATGAAAGACACTTTATGACCTCTTTCCAGGACGACTGTACTGAGCTGACCCAGTGCTTTTCTGAAGTTTGTTATTTGAGCCTAAATTCAACCTTTCTATTTCTGTATAATTGTTTTACATATTTGTACTCACATGGGACAAAACAACAGTGACCAGTCTGCTTCTACAGAGAAAAACTAAAGGAAAATATCTTTGAACACCTCATAATAACTAAGGATACTTGATGAATATCTCAATGAATGTTTTTTGGTTTTTTATCCAGTGGGTGTCATGTTACATGATCTACATGTGATTACAGTGAACATTCAAGATCATATTAAAAAATAGTCCTACTGTTTATCATTCTGATGTGCAGGTGTTTGGAAGTAGATTCAGACAAATGACAGCCCCTTTATGTTTGGCAGATTACAGGATGATTCGCATATGTGCATCTTTAAATTGAGGCTGTAAATGTTGAATGTGTTAAACACTTTCTTTTTTTATGTATCTTATTAGTTGAAAGTTTTTTCAGTACTTCTTTTTTTCATTTTTTCATTTTTTTGATGACCCGTTATTGACCAGAATAATCATCCAGTGGACTGGTCATGTGACAGGAAATGATCATCCAGTGCATTGGTCAGGTGGCAGGAACATGTTAAAGAGCTATGTTAAAAAAAATGTGTGAGTCAGAAGCTATGAGGTTCATTCTTTGTTAACTATAATTGAGGTTCTTTATCTCGTGATGCCTTTGAGAATTAGATTTATTCACGCACACAGCCAGGTTAATTCCTTTTTGTGTGTATGTTCTTCATTTATTTTTATGTAATTATCTTTCTAAATAGAGCAAGTCTGTACATTCAAACATCAGTACATTCAACCTCAGTACATTCAACGTTACAGATGAAAAGTACTTTATTCATTAATACGTTATTCAATAATACTTTACTGGTCATTCACTCATTAATAAATGAGTCTGTTTCAATGTTATTATTATTTAGATTATGTTTCCAAATTCAGATGTGGGGAAAATAAAAATTGTACTTCTCCTTGTAGCTCTTAAACAATCCCTCTGAGATTACAGACTAATCCCAAACAATTGGGTTGTGCAGTCTAATCTCTAAACAATCTCTAAACGCAGTGTTAAACCAGAGTGAATAGCCTATTGGACAGCGAACTAGAAATATGTGACAGCAAAGGATTTATTAATTTATTTAATGGATTTATTAATACAATGTGTCCTGATATAAAGCAAGAGTGCAACTGTTACGTTAAAAAACGAATTTCACTCTGACCAGGAAAGAGATCGAAGCCGTCCAACCTTGTCTAATTTGGTTTTTGCCGGGTACTTTATTAGTATTCCGGCTACGGAATCCGTTGTAGCTCAAAAACCACTGTTACATCGCGTTTTATAATTAGTTTTCCTTTCCTCAATGACGATGGGTGACATGATATTCGAAGAACTAGAAGATTTGATGCATTTTTCTGTCCACGATTTACCTACTCGTGGATATTCGGTCATGGAGGAGATCCGACGACAAGGGAAACTTTGCGATGTCACCCTGAAGGTACTAATATTTTGTCTGATACAGTTTTCATGACGTTTACTTGAGTGCTAACCTGCCAGCAGTGGTAGTTTAGCTATGCTAGCTAGTTAGCAATAAAGCTAGTAAAGCAAGTGTCCCTTGTCAGCTTGGGGACGACTATAGAAAGAGATTTGGGAGTCTGCAAATGCGAGCTGTAAGGTTGTCAGTATTATAGATCGATGTCTTCGAAGTGTACTTAGTTAATAGCAGCACTGACAATGTGATATTTAGCTAATAATCAGTTTCTTGGGGGCTATGCATGTTCAAACTAACTACCTAGCTAACGTGTTTAGCTAGCTAGCTAATGTTTTTCGCCCTAACGAGGAGCTACTAAGTTAACCGTTGAGATGTAGCTATTGATGGATAGATACCAGCGTTTCAGTTTTGTATTTTTAAGTTGGTTGGGCATTTGTATAAGTTTTGTTTTATAACATAACGCCAACCATTAACTGTATCGAAATGTCTGACGGGCAAGAGGAAAGAGCGCAGTCTTTCACTGGTTACAGATCGGCTGTCAGTTCATGGTGGTGTTGTCCACTTGTTCATGATGAGCACGTCAGCCGTGAACGGGCTTTGGTAGCTACATGATTAAACACGTCTTTTTTGTAAGATCATGGTCATTTGGCACTGTAATTGTTTTTTGTGGATGGAATGATTAAAAAAGTGCTGGTTATGCTTGGCTAACAGCGCCAGCGAACCACTGTGATTTTTGTTCTTTGCCGCACTCAGTTTTACTGTCTGTCGCACTGATTAGGCTTGTCGTACGTGGTTGAGGTAAACCTGACCTGTTTTAGTTGCCCTGTTTTCAATTCTCCTATAAACTCCAGCTATCCCGGCGCTCACTACACAGCCGATCACTGTCAGCGCTCATGACATGATCAACATAAGCTTACGCGTTCCTGTTACGCTACAGGTGTGTACATGGCTAGATGCTACTCAAAAGCCTGTTGTGGGGCAAGAAAGCGATTAATCCCGCTGCCCCGCGACCTTCGCGTCCACTAGCTATAATCGATCTCGCTCCACGCACCTGTACAATAGGATAAGAAAAAGCAACCCCTCTATGCTGTTTCTAGGACATGATGCTTTTTAAAAAGAGCGTTCCTCGAGGCCTTGTGCCTGCAGCCTTCTGTAGCCTGCTGGACTATAATGTTATTTATGGAGCATATTTTTCGAATCGCCACGTACGGCGTCTGTGTGGAGTGTGTTAGAGCCTGTCGTCCTGTCTGCTCCATACCTTAATGATTGGTCTAGATTTATTCACCTGTCGCCGTCGTACTTTAAAAACCCAAGCAAGGACGTGCTGTATATACCTTCACAGATACCAGTCATTTAATCCGGGTTCTATACGAGAGGTTTCACTGAGTTCCACACGACAATCGTGTCACACAACCTAAAAATAGTAAAATTTTACATCAGACGTTGTCACAAGCAACTATACAGATGTTTACAGAAGTAAGACTCAAGCAATTTACGATTTGAATTGTAGGTGTGTGTTTTGTCGTTCTCCTTTTCTGCAAATTGTTCTGCAAATCTATGCTATGTATGGCCTTACTGAGTGATTTGGATATATATTCCAGGTCTGCTTGATAGTGACGAGGTTTTAAAACGCTCAATAAATGCAGTTCTCAGTTTATTCAGTTGAATAGATTTGAATAGGTTCTTCACAATACAAAGCGACAGTATGGCTGTTTGGCAATTTACATTTTGATTTGCATTATGATTTGAGGTTTCTAATGGCCAAAGACACCATTGCTTTAAATCTTTTATTACCAGAACAAAAATATCTAGATTTGAGTACTTGGGGTGAGTAAATTGTGTGTGTGTGTGTGTGTGTGTGTGTGTGTGTGTGCATGTGTGCATGTTTGTGTGTGTTGGGGTGGGGTTATATTGCAGGTGGGGGAGCACAAGTTCAGCGCTCACAGGATTGTTCTAGCAGCATCTGTTCCCTATTTCCACGCCATGTTCACCAATGACATGATGGAATGCAAACAGGATGAGATCGTTATGCAAGGCATGGATCCCAGGTAGCCCTTCTATTACTCACCAGTAGATCACCAGATCAGGAATATGCTGTAGGACTGAATGGAGAAATGAGGATTTTCCTGTGTGTTTTATTCCAGGTCTGCTTTTATCTGTATGTGTAAAACAAAGGTGTACCTCTGTCAGGTTTTGGAATAATTTAAAAAGCTCAGCTTATTGATCTGTTTGGCTGATGGTGAGATTCTGCTTTTTACTTTATTCCCTCTCCAAGTGCACTTGAAGCTCTAATAAATTTTGCGTACAACGGGCACATAGCCATAGACCAGCAGAACGTGCAGGCCCTTCTTGTTGGCGCGAGCTTCCTGCAACTCCAGAACGTCAAGGACGCCTGCTGCTCCTTTCTCCAAGAGAGGTACCCTCCTCTTCCTTGTCCTCTGTGCTGCCGCTGCTAAACGCGGCACTGGAGTCGCACATGTGAGTGACGTTGTTCTGGTGTTTGCTGGACACAGGCTGCACCCAAAGAACTGTCTGGGTGTTCGGCAGTTTGCCGAGACCATGATGTGCACCACCCTGTACGACGCCGCCAGCTGCTTCGTGCACCAGCACTTTGCGGAGGTTTCCGTGTCTGAGGAGTTCCTGAGCCTGCGTCCCGAGGAGGTGCTGGAGCTTGTCGGCTGTGACGAACTCAATGTGAAGGCCGAGGAGCAGGTGTGTATTTGGGGCAACCGCGGTGGGTGGAGCTGGTGTGGAGGCGGAGCTGGCCCGGGGTGGGGGTGGTAGGCCTGGTGCCATGTCCATTAAAGGAGTCTGTGAGAGCAAGAGGAAGAAATCTTGAGAGGAACCAGGACTCAACGAGGGGGTCCATCCTCTTCTGGCCAACCATCAGGCACCACAATAACAACAGTACAAATAGTAAAGTCTATGCATTTCCAGCAGTGAGTGATGTTCAGTTGGTGAGGCTCAAGGAGAGAAAGGGCATCATGGTGGATCAGGCAGATCAGGAGATCATGAGTCAGAAATCTGGATCTCCGGTATCTCCTGAATCTTAAATGTAGCATGAGTAGCTCGACTGAGTGGGAGGTGAGGGGAGGGGGGGTTGAGACCACAAAACATTAGGTGTGCTCTTATAATGCAACGGGTGCAAAAAATGTATACTTATGCAGAGGCCAAGCAGAGTCTCCAGTAGGGCTAGTTATTACAGCATAACTAAAAAGGGGAGAACCAGGATGTAGCACAGACATATGGGAGCCCTGGGATGTTAAGCATCCAGCCAATCACTGTCACAAACTTGAGTGAAATGGGAGAGTGACGGCATAAAACCATCCTAAACACTTTACCTAAACACTTCCATGCCTCTGACCCCCCCACCCCCCGTTATTAAAAAAAATATTAACAAAATGTCTGAGTAAACAAATAAGTTTTCAACTGATTCCTGTCTGATTCCTGTCTGATTCCTGAACACTAGCTGGAAGGTTATTCCATAACTGTAGGATTTGTAAGAGAAAGATCTTCCACCAGCTGTAGTCTTCATAATCTGAGGTACCACAAAGAACC
>JAOXYF010000016.1:12056251-12079342 GCA_028565775.1 Sternarchorhynchus goeldii
GTTCTAGTAAGGACTCTAGCTGCTGCATTCTGGAATAACTGAAGCTTGTTTATGCTTCTACTGGAACATCCAGACAGTAAGACATTGTAATAATCCAGCCTAGAGGTAACAAAAGCATGAACTAGTACTTCTGCATCATGTAGTGACATAATATTTCTTAACTAGGCAATGTTCCTGAGGTGAAAGAAGGCTTTCCTAGTGATATTATCTGAGAACTTACTGCTGTACTTAATGTAACTACAAGACCATCCAGAGTTACTTTGTAATCAGAATGATTCCTTCTGGCTACCAGAAGTACTTCTGTCTTATCAGAATTTAGTTAAAGGAAATTTCTTGGCATCCACTGCCTAACGTCCTCTACACATTCCTCTACTAAGCTGGTGTGTCTCACCTGGCTTTGCTGAAACATAGCTACATATCATCAGCATAATAGTGGAAGCTGACACCATGCTTATGAATAGTTTCACCCAGAGGTAGAATATACAAAGAAAAAAAACAGTGGCTCTAAAACAGAACCTTGCGGAACTCCAAACTTCACCTTAGTCTGTGCAGAAGATTCAACCATTTACATAAACAAACTGATAATGATCTAAGGACTAAACCAGGAAAGAGCCGTTCCCTTAATCCCAACATTTCTAATTAACTCATGGAGTTGCCAGTACTAGTGTCCTAGCACACGTTAATAGTGTGCATGCTTCTGCGGTAGTCCTACTCCTAGTTAGTTTCGCTACAGTATTAAATAAAAAATCTAGGATTGTTTTTATTTTTCGTTGCATGGAGAGAATTTACTCTAGCAGCACCAAGTGCTTTTCTGTAGCTCAGGAGACTCTCCTACCAGTCTAACTGGAATACAATCAATGTAGTTTGGTGCCACTTTCGTCCTAAATTTCAAGCTTGTTTTAAGGTGTGTATGACCGTTGTACCAAGGTGCTAGTTTATGCTCCTTAATTTTCTTTGAAGTGGAGTTATGTTATCTAAGGTATAGTGGGATGATGTTTCTAATCAATCAGACACCAGATTGAGTTGTGTTGGGTTAGGCGATAAGCCAATCAGGGCTGAGAGTTCTGGGAGATTACAGATAAAATTATTAACAGGAACTGGTGTGAATGTGTGTTTTATGCAGTAGCATGACAGAATGCAGCTGTTTTGACTAATACATCTTTTAAATAAGATGAGGATATGATCTGAGCTGCAGACTGTGGACGTATAACTATATTTTCTGTATTTAACCCAAATGTCAGTATAAGATCGAGTGTGTGGCCACTGTAATGAGTAGGTCCTGTTACATTCTGAATGTCCCCTACTGAATCTAGAATGGAAATCACTGCTGTTCTCAGAGGGTCTTCAAGATGATCAAAATGAATGTTAAAGTCTCCAACAATTGATGCTTTGTTTTGAGATGAAATCTGGAAATTACAAAGAGATTCCTGATGTATTCCTGAGAGTAATAGTTTCATTAACTATAGGTCCTAGCTTCAGATCAAAAGTGCCGGCTGTGTAATCAGAACGATCTAATTTGACCCTAATTATTTTACAAGAGCAAACTTTGAGAGTATATCAGCATTGTTGTTTGGTTCAGGGAACACAGTTTCAATATGGTGGGACCTGAGTGACGACTCAAAGTAGCTAGCACACTGTCGGTCTCCCTGGTCTGGGCTCTGTATCGTCAGAGATTAACTTGGGCTGCCCCATGACTATGAGCTATGCTACAAGAAATGAGAGCAGCACCTTCCTTTAAACTACATCACCACATCACATGGGGCCAGAGCCTGTTACTGTTACATCAGACATCGCCTTCGCTAAATTAAACACCTCTACTATGTTACTCTTGGTAACCTCTGACTGATGAAGGCATATATGATTAGCTCCAATATGAAAGACTATCTTAGAAAATCTGTTTGACACATGAAGTGGAGAGGCGTGGTGCTCTGGTGGGCGGAGCCTTCAGCTTTAGTTTTGGCTTTGCGACGATGCTGCCGAGTCATCACCCATGCTAACACCGCCTAGGGCACCCAGACTTTCCCCTACAGAGATGACGCTATTCTCACCACTCTCACTGACCCTTTCTAAAGTCTGGATGCACACCTCTAAAGCTTTAATCTTCTCTGTAAGAGTGTTAATTAATCTACACTTATTACAAATAAAACTACTGCTGACGACGGAGGAGGACTGGTAAACATCCTGCACTCCACACACTGAATGAGCTCAATGTTTGCCATGGTGGTAAAAGAGATGTACCTTTAAACAACTTCTACTGAGGTTAATATAAGTCAATCCGGCGTGGATGGCCTCCACTTGCACAAAAAAAAAAAAAATTAAATTCCAAACTTCTCAGGCATCTTTGTTGTTACTTTGAATGCTTCGTTGAGACCTGATGTCTGTTTAGCGTCTCTTCTGTGTAGGCGAATACTGTATCTACTAGATATGTATAGTGTATATGTAGACTGGTGTATCTCCCAGATATCTGTTTTGTGATGTAAAATATTGAATAAACAATCTGATGTTAGAAGGCTCAACAGTGGAGTTCGTGCAAAACATCAAAAGCATCAAAAACAGGAAGTTGATCTTCACTGATGTCTTCACTGATGCAGCACATGCAGAGTCGTGTTCTGGATTATGGGTGTATGCTCGTAACTCCCTCCAGTGTGGTGTTCTGGATTATGGGTGCATAGTTCTGGATTAGGGGTGTATGCTCATTACTCCGTCCAGTGTGTTGCATTTGTGAGTCAGCACGTGATGTGATCCCATTCCAGACACCAAAAACACAGGTCACAGGGCGTAACCCTGAGTGCCTCGCACTCTGCTCTGCCCCACAGGTGTTCGAGGCGGTGCTGGCGTGGGTGCGGCACCAGCGGGAAGAACGTGAGTCCTGCTTGCCCGAGCTGCTCTCCAGGACCCGCCTGCCCCTGTGCCGCCCTCAGTTCCTCACCGACCACGTCCAGCAGGATGAGCTGGTGCGCTGCTGCCACAGATGCAGGTCTGCTACCACCTAGCCACAGCGCTACAGGCTGCACCAACCACACACCTGCGGCCCCATGTTTGCACTAGCAATGTCTGGGGAGACCTGATGCGGTATTAAGTATGTACAGTTTATATAGAATGTACAGTTACTATTACTATGTGTAAGGGCCAGTGGCAGTGGGATGAATTCTGTAGCTCCCAATGTAAGCTGATGTCTCTCTCTCTCTCTCATACATACATACACACACACACACACACACAGGTAATGTGACACATGGGGTGTGTGTGTGTGTGTGTGTGTGTCTCTGAACAGGGATCTGGTGGATGAAGCAAAGGATTACCATCTGATGCCCGAGCGGAGGCCACGCCTTCCCGCCTTCAAAACCCGGCAGAGGTGCTGCACCTCCATCACAGGACTTGTCTACGCTGTCGGAGGCCTCAACGGCGCAGGTGCCTCAGCACACACCCACATCACACACCTTACAGTCTTACAGTTACACACACACACACGCACATCTATGGTGAGTTTGTTCAAAATATCAAACCATGTCATTTATTTCCAGGTGACTCGTTAAATATCGTAGAAGTATTTGACCCAATTGGTAACTGTTGGGAGCGCTGTCAACCAATGAGCACAGCCCGGAGCCGAGTGGGCGTGGCCGTGGTCAATGGCCTGCTGTATGCCATTGGTGGTTATGATGGGCAGTCTCGGCTCAGTACGGTGGAGGTGTACAACCCGGAGACAGACATGTGGAACAGGGTGGCCAGCATGAAGAGGCAGCGCAGGTAAGGCCGTCCTCCTTGCTCCTCCTGCAGGGTCACAACGAATCACAAAAGAGCAACGAATTTCTTATAAAATAAAAATGTATTATTCTTGCAGAGCATTAGTTCAAAAGCCTTTCTAATTTGAGTAATCCATTTGAGCTTTGAATCAGACTAATTTGAATGGGAGATTGAAAAGCCTCATTTGAATACTAGATGATCATATGACGTGTAGGAGCCCTTTACCCTGTCTGTGAATTTGCAGCTTGTAGTTGATGGTGCAGGCAAAGCTGAGGCTGTACTGTAGTTGAGTACAGAGCAGTTCTGACATCAGCCTGATGCCTCTCTGTACTGTCGTTGAGTACAGAGCAGTTCTGACATCAGCCTGATGCCTCTCTGTTCTGTAGTTGAGTACAGAGCAGTTCTGACATCAGCCTGATGCCTCTCTGTACTATAGTTGAGTACAGAGCAGTTCTGACATCAGCCTGATGCCTCTCTGTACTGTCGTTGAGTACAGAGCAGTTATGACATCAGCCTGATGCCTCTCTGTAAGGAATCCACTGAAATATAAACGATGGGGATTATTTAACATGATGCCTGACCCCAAATAAAATGTTATGTACAGTTGTTGATTTGCGATTAAACTGAAGTGTAATTAATCCATCGCGATGCTGTGGAGTGGCTTCCACACACTGGCGTGCTGTGGTGTGTAAACAGCTCCTCTCTCTCCTCTCTGAAGTGCGATGGGGACCGTGGTCTTGGACGGCCACATATACGTGTGTGGAGGGTACGACGGGAAGTCCTCGCTCTGTTCTGTGGAGTGCTATTCCCCACAAACGGACAGGTGGGATCTTCCGCCGTTCTTCCGGAAGCACCGCGTCACTCCCGTAACGGTGCAGTGATCGGGCTTCGTGTTCTTCTGTCGCAGGTGGTCGACTGTGACGGAGATGAGTGCGAGTCGCAGCGCTGCTGGTGTGACCGTGTTCGAAGGAAGGATATTTGTTTCAGGTGGCCATGATGGACTACAGATTTTCAACACGGTTAGTGACAGAGAGAGAGAGAGAGAGAGAGAGAGAGGGAAGGGAGAGGGAACGTGCTAAAGCAGCGTTCTGTAGGTGAATGGTGTCTATCTTTGAATCGTCCATATTAGTAACAGACCTCTAAAAATACTAAAGCTGATGGGAACAGGTAGGAGTATTTCAGACTAAGCTTGTAACTAAGTGTTTGTTCCTCCCGTGGTTGTAGGTGGAGTACTACAACCAGCACACAGCTCTGTGGCATCCCACCACGCCCATGATGAACAAGCGCTGTCGGCATGGCGCGGCCGCTCTGGGCAGCCAGCTCTATGTGGTGGGCGGCTATGATGGCTCCGCCTTCCTGAGTGGCGCTGAAGTCTACAGTTCCGTGACCGACCAGTGGAGCCACCTAGTGGCCATGAACACACGGCGCAGCCGCGTCTCCCTGGTGGCCAACTGCGGCCGACTGTATGCCGTCGGAGGGTACGACGGACAGTCCAACCTCAGCTCGGTGGAGATGTACGACCCCGAGAGCGACCGCTGGACGTTCCTGTCACCCATGTGCTGTCATGAGGGTGGTGTGGGTGTGGCTTGCGTGCCACTCCAGCCTGCCTAGCTACAGCACCGCGCACCAGTTTGGACGTTTTATGTTGTCGCTATGTGCTGAACTTCCACAGTGGGTTCACAGTGACCATGTTTTACCCTTAAATACTACATTCTTGGCTGGTTACAGAAAGCCAAGCAAATGACAGGATATTGATGACTTTTTAAAAAAAATTTTTATTTTTTTACTACACACAAATGTCACACTCAGAAACATCAGATAGTTACTGTTTAAGTCTGGTTTAAGTCTGGTTTAAGAAGCTGTGTATGATGGGACTGGCTGGCATTTTCTGTATTCGAGCCTTTCTGCTAAAGGGTTTTACTGAGATGGGATGTGGACCACTGAACTCTTATGAGCATGTGTAGTGTGTGCTGCTGTATGTGTATACACATTCTGAATTTTGTGAGTGTGTTTGTGTGTGTGTTTGTGTGTGTGCGCGCGCAAGTACAGGAGTGTGATGAAAGAAATCAACATTTGTTAGGGATAAATTGACTCTTCTAAACTGGAATCTTATTTAGTGTAGAACAGGAAAGTGAGTTAACCACTGAAAGATAATGACCAGCAAATTGATATTAATTGGGAGAGCATTATAACCGATATAATGTATAGCAATCTTATGTTTTTTAGTAGTGACAATTTTTCTTTTGTGTTTTTATAATGTGTTGTGAACACGGTTCTTCTGGGATGTTTTCTGTACTGAACGTGATGATGCTGAAGGCTCACAGCGACTAAACTGCCATTTAACCGAGAGCAAGGTGTCCTGGCCTGCTCCGTCGTCATGGGGATGATCTTCGGACTCCGTTTACACTCTCTCTCTGTTTTCGGATGCGTACGACACGACAGAGTTCTTGGCTGTGTCTGTTTTGTGACTGCTGCTCACCAGCTTTGGGTTACTGCCCAACAGACCTTGCAGTTTGTACACAGACAACCTGGTGCCCCCTAGTGGGATAGAAGGGTTATGACCGATGACTCTGACCTGACTTACCTCAAAGGCTGCTCTCTCTTTTTATATTGGATAGAAATCAAAAGATTGATACCAAAAAGAGGTCCAACTGGTGGCATGTAACGACCAGCATTAACGTAGTTTCACTGTTTGTTGTACCGTGGCACTGAGGCCTGTGGTGGGGGAGTCACTGAGGCCTGTGGTGGGGGAGTCACTCCCCTGCAGTGCAGAACTCTGGCAGGCACATCTGGAAATATCACCCTGCAGAACTGTAGCTACGCCAAGTCGCGACTAACAGATCTGAATTTGGGATTCCTGACTGTGAATTTTCACTTTGGTGATGCATTCCTGTATTTGTTGGCCATTGCTGCACCTCCTGATCTTTCCAAATGTGTTTTTATAGCAGTATGTATTATATAGCAGTATGTATTGGAACCTTCAGTCATGGTGCAGTATTTTATTATTGTATTTTATTTTTTACTACTTTTCAATTTTGACTTCAGGACCACAGAGTTTTTATTTATTTTCAGTTGTATTTTTTTTTTCTTGGTCTTTTTTTTTACGGCATTGCACATAAGTTAGGTTATTATCTCAAAATTAAGAATCAAGTTGAAAGTTTGTAGATGGAGAATCGGATCAGTATGTGTACTGCTGGATCGGATCAGTATGTGTACTGCTCTTTCCTGTCTGTCAGATCTTTATCTACCTCTGAGATGTAAGCGCTGAGGTGATCACCCTAATACCGCTCTGGTTTAAACTGAAGGATCTTTAAACTAGTGACTGAATTTTTGTCTTCGACTTATTTACTTCATAAACATTCCTAAATGTCTTTAAATAAATCTTGGGATCTTTTTTGTTTGTTTTTTTTTTAATGGACATGAGTTGCCTGTTTTTCTTATTTTTGATTATTTTACCAGAAGACAAACATGTTTAGCTGTGTGGTTGTGGTTGTTGCGCCAAACGCTGCACTGTTTACTCACCGAGTGACGCAAAGGGTGATGTCAGCGCTGAGCTCCGCCCCCTGCCCCGAGCCGCGGGTTTATGAGGTGGACGTGGCCGCAGCAGACACACCGTTGACACTCGGACAGAACAGTCGCAAACCCCAGTCAGGATGCAGAGAGTAGTGCTGGTCGTCATCCTCGGCCTGTTCAGCCACACGCTGTTTGCTGCCCCAGACACCCGTCAGACGGTAGAATGATTAGTGATTTTCAAAAAAAAAAAAAAAAATGTCAGGGTACGGTTTTAAAGGTGTTGTGTTTTGTTTTTTTTTAATCTGCTGACACTGAAATGATTTCTTCTTGCACTCCGAATGATACAGACATCTCAGCCAGGAGTTCTGTCAGAACCTGTGGAGAGAGGACATCTCGACGAGACTCAGGTGAGTGTGGGAGATGCGTTATAAAATATTCTCATTCTATCAAGAAAAAAAAAATGTATTGCTCAAACTATGTGCAACCATTACCCTATAAATAACAGAAGGATAAAAGAATACTTAACTGATGAAGGGTAGATGTTCCTATAGGAAGATCCTGGTCAGTCTTACAGAGCAGTTCAGGGATCTGCGTCTGACCTGGTGACCCTTCACCCCTACAGGTCAGGGGAGCCCCGTCGGAGAGTCCACGATTCAGGAGAGCTGTCTCTGTTGTCCCCAAGATCCCCGTGCGCTTCTGCGCTGGCTGCTTCTCCATCATAGGAGACCCGACTAGGCAACAACAATAACACTGGTTTTTGTTTTGTTTTTACTAAATTGAGGGGGATGTGTTTTATGTGTCTTTATAACGTTTTAACTTGTTTTATACATACATAGACACTCGCTTGGTTTTGGCTCTGCTGAATAAACACGCCAATTTCACACGGTCTGTTCATGTGGTGTTTTTCAGAGAACCTGAAGCATAAATGCACTGTAATTTGTGGGCTTCCTGAACTTTGGAATAATGACTGTAGGATTATGGTTTGACGTCTGAGAGGCTGACACACAGGTTGTCAGCCTCTCATTAGAGTGTTATTGTGGAGCACCTGGATGTAGATATTCTTCCAGCCCACCTAACCCTACCAGTTATTTCTCATTTTGGTCTCTTGTTTTCTTACACAATGGGATGAATGAGACTGAAAACCAAAATAGTCTCCTGCATGAAGCAATAAAATTTCAGCGATTCTTTTACCAAATAAAAACAATTATTCCATTGATACTCTTTATTTATACACTGATACAATTCAATGCTAAGCTTAAGATAAAAGCAATTTAAAGTTTTGTTTCCTTAACTTAACTTAAACTTAAACTCTCAATTTATTTATGTAGCGAACAATAAAGAGGAAGAAAAGATGCATGTTTTAGAGTTGCCTCTGCTTTTACCCTGTAGGACTGGAGACGTTTATGGGAGAAAACACGTCTTCATTTCTGTCGATTTACCTGTGGGAAATAATTCAAATTACATCAGACTGAGGCACTTTAAGGAAATGAGACCTTTATTCTTTTTTTTTACACGTCTGAAAGTGAGCAAAGCTGTGGAACCGTCTGCTAGTGTGGAGCTGTGCTGCTCGGAACAAGGTGGAGAAGGAGCAGGTGTTCCTTCTGGCTCTGTAGAACCACCTGGGCACCTGTAGAGGGTGACAGAACCTAACATTCACTCTCAATTCAGACACCAAATTCACGTCAGAGCTAGTAGAGTGGGATATCAAATCATGACCAGTATTTGTATGTTTGTATATTGTTGAATGAGAAGATGGCAGCTGAGAAGTGTTTTTTTTAAATTATTTTTTACTTTATTACAATGATTATTCTACTGAAAACTGTTAGGTGGCATTAGAGTTTTGAACTCTTAAACTGGCTGTTTTTTCATGATATTTTCACAGTATTTTTCACAGGCAAGTACTTTTGAAACATAGTTTCAGGATCAACAGTTACCATGATGAAAGCTAAAATTGTCTTCCCTTTCAATGGATGGACCATTTCTTAGAGATGAGGTGGTTAAGAGGAGGTCAGTGGGGTGAGAAACAGCTCAGACTGGCTCACACTGAAGGCTGGTACCAGCCCTCCTCAGCATTCAGGATCTCCTGGTAGGTCCGGAGCTCTCACTCCAGCACGGCCTTGTTGGCAAACAGAGTCTTGTAGCTACGCTGCTGCTGCTCAGTGTCGGCATGTGCGTCGTGGAGTTCTGAGACCAGCCTCCTGATGACGCAACCCAGGCTGTGGAGCTCGATGTGGTACAGATGCTTGGCAGTGCTCAGGGAATTCTGCAATGCATGGACAGAGAGCAGAGCAAAGAGCCCGATCACTGGAGCAACACACACTGCTTTGGACGTGTTTCAGAACTGATGTGCAGAGATTACACCATCATGAACAGTCCTCTGCTGAATAGCTGTCGTGACACTGAAATTCCTTACTAGTGCTCTCATAGACTTGATCTCAGCCTGCAGACTCTGGATCTGTGTGCTGGCCTCACTGTACTCCACCTGCAGGTTCTCCAGCTCGGACTTTGCTTGGCTGAGCATACTGCCCACACTCTCAACCTGGTGATCACATACTGCCCACACTCTCAACCTGGTGATCAAATACTGCCCACACTCTCAACCTGGTGATCACACACACCCACAGAGTTTTCTGTGGTAGCCCATGCAAAACCTGTGGCAACAAACCATACAAGCCAGTCCTGTTCCTGAACAGATCCAAACCTCCTCTTGGGATCGACCTACATGCAGGATTCAACTTCAGCCTATGTTTAACAAGCTTGACCCAGCTGGTAAAAATGTTCTGAAGAGCTGAGGCAGAGGAGTCAGGGCTAGCAAACACACAGGAGCTCAAACAGCTCAAATCTGTCTATGCAGCAAGATAGATTTTGACAAGGAGGGTATATTTGGAAGCCGGTGCTAGGGGTATCTCACCAAGTGTTCTACATGTATCAGTGTGGATCTGAGGCTGGAAATCTTTGACCTTGCAATCCTGATATGTGTCTGTCTCTGCCTGGGTTTTCTCTATAAGCCTCTCCCGTTGGGAGCGGATGTTAGTGAGTATCTGCTCCAGACTGGTCTCGGTCGGGGGATCAGGTTGGCCAGCCATCTGGTTATACAGCCATCTGACATCCTACACACAGTCTGTGTACACACATCCTACACACCTCCTCATGGGTCCAGGTCCAGCAGCTCGTTCTTCCTGCACTTAATCTGGTTCTCCAGGCTGGACCTGGTCAGGTGTCCTCAATCACTTTATAGAGTGAGTCAATCTACTCTTCCATTACCTTCTGGAAAGGTAGGTCAATCTTCAATCTGCATAAATCACTCCCCCCCCCCTGCCACCCACAGGGAAGGTCTTGGGAACTGCTCTTTCAAAAAAACCAAAAATGTTACACAGTTTTGACACCCCCTCTCCCGTCTCACCCCCAGTATCCAAGATACTGTTGAACTGATAAATACAGGAACGTGCACAATAAGCACATCAGTGAAGTGCTCCACAAATACATAGTGTGGAGTCTTCAGTCTGCGTTTGAAGACAGATCGGCACAATGGAAGTTCATTCCACCATCTGGAAACCAGGACAGAATTCATTGCCCTGGTGTGTGGGTTGCTGGTCTTGGTAGAGGCATCGCCCTGGTGTGTGGGTTGCTGGTCTTGGTAGAGGCATCGCCCTGGTGTGTGGGTTGCTGGTCTTGGTAGAGGCATCGCCCTGGTGTGTGGGTTGCTGGTCTATGAGTTGTCGGTCGCTGCCACCCTGCCCTCTTTATGGGTGACCCACTGCTTTGGTTAAATATCTGGACTTTGGATATTTAATATTTGGCTAAATATAACTTATAAGTGTTATAATCAAACTAATATACCAGGGTTAGGGTTATTATCAAAATAATATTCCAGGTTTTACATGGGAGAGGAGGAGAACAGACATTTTGCTAGTTGGAAATATATAAAGAAGGTTTAGTTAATTTTACAGACATATTAATTCATTAAAGTTCATATTAGAAATATTCACAGGGAATACAGGGAATATAATAGAGTTCACAGGGAATATAATAATAACAACAACAACAACAACAACATCATTACAGACAGACATTCTTGAATTATGTGTTTGATTCTCCATCTTTTCAGTTCCATATCTGGGGGTGTATAAGTTTAAGGTTTATGCTCCTTTTTAATGTCCATTAATCTCTTTAATCTCCATCTTTAATCCCTGATGAATGCTGCACTGACACTTTAACTTACATTGCACTCCCTCTATCTGCACCCTTGCACTTTCTTTACTGTAAATGCACCTTATTTGTATATGCAAGCCTATCACTCATTACACAGCATTGTTCTTTACTTACTCCACTACAGATTGTTTTTTCTGCTCTGTATATACTGTGTACTCACAATGCTCTACAGTTCAAACCTTCATCTGATTTCTGTTCTTAGCATATACTTACAGTTTTTCTCCAATAACCTTCTCATTAATATGTGTATGTATATATATTTTATAGATATATATAGATATGTATGTATTTATATGTATATATTACTTACTACTGCACCATCGTCCATGGCTGATTCGGCACTTTATGTAAATAATATTCTTTATTGCACTTCTGGTTAGATGCTAACTGCATTTCATTGGCTCTGTACCTGTACATGCACAATGACAATAAAGTTGAATCTAATCTAATCTAATCTAATCTAAAAATTAATCTCTTTAATCTCCATTAATCTCATTAGGAAGCTCATTCAGTTATGTCCTCATTTTTCTTTTTATATTTATATTTTAAAGGCAGTTAATTTCATTAATTACTTGGTGCCAGACAGACGCTGGTTCCTCTTTTTTGTGGCTTGGTTTGTATTTGTTCCTTCTTCTCAGGGATGTTGACATTGTTCAGTTGTAATTTCTTGTGTTTTGCTGACTTGTGAGAATCTAAATCTTTGCAGAGCTGCTTGAGAAATAGACCTGTGGAGAAATGACTATAAAACAAACAAATGGCTTTAAAACACAAACAAATTTTACTGAATTTCACCAGGTAAAAGTAATTCTGAAAACATTAAACTGAGCTTTTCAGAACTGCTGACCATGAGAACATGATTAATACCGACATCTCAGCAGTGAGGTGTGTCAGGGTCTCCAGGACATCTTGGTGAAAGCATTGTTTTCATGCTAGATTCAGGCATCCTGCCTGAGCTCAGTTCTCTCTGCTGCTAGAGGGTTTATGAAACAAACACGGGCACTATATGACTCCAGCAGGAATAGCCATGAGGTTTTCTTGTGGGTAGTGTCGCAGATAGACACGCTAGCTAACAGGGAAAGTGTTATGGGTCACGGATGTCATTTTAGCACAATTGTACAGCCTTGGTGTAGTCACAAGTAACAAAGTGTTTTTTTTTTTTTTACACAATCTATTTCCTGCCCAGTTTTTAAACTCATCCCTTAAACACAAACCCCAGTAAGCAGAAAGGCTGGAGGAGAAGTTGTATGTGCAGTCAATTCAAATAAAGAAATAATATCCAGAATAAATTTTTAAGAATTTTTCAGCTGATACTCTATGGTAAGCCCATGCATTGTGGTCTAGAACTGCGGTTTCTTTTGTAACAACACGAGAAAACCACAGGGCAGTTGATCACGCACAGGCAGCTGTCCAGATGTGATGACACAAGGGTTCATCCTGGGGCCCCTTGATAGTTAGCTTCAGATGTTCCCCTTTGTTTCCCTCCCAAGAGTGAACACTGTTTTACCAGTGTAGGGAGTGTAGAAAAGACCTAACGTAATATTGTTCTATCAGTAGTGAAAGCTCAGCCCCAAAGAGAAAACCTGTGCTAAAATGTACCTAAAGGAGCAATGCAATATATTTACTGTACTACATTATAAAATGAACATGATATGTCACCAGAGATAAAGGAAGCATGCAAAGATGAAAAACTGGTCTCTCTGACAACTTCTGCAGTCAAAGATGTTCTCCTCTGTAATTTACGTTCTGGAGTGGGAAGTTAGCTGTGACCTTGCCCACTGCCCATTTCCCAGTAACAGTAATGAAATTTAGTTCTGGGTACTAAATTCAGGCCTTTTTCAGGACTTTCTGGGCCAACCAGAAAGAGGGAGAGATCAAGTCTGAGTTGTTATTCAACAGAAAATCATAGATTGAAGCAGACATAAAACAGCAAAAGTTCTGTCCAAAAGTGGTGTCCTGAAGGTCGAGGGAGGACAACAAAAGTGGTGTCCTGAAGGTCGAGGGAGGACAACAAAAGTGGTGTGTCCTGAAGGTCGAGGGAGGACAACAAAAGTGGTGTGTCCTGAAGGTCGAGGGAGGACAACAAAAGTGGTGTCCTGAAGGTCGAGGGAGGACAACATGGTTTGATCTGATTCTGTGATGGCAGCATATGTAAAATAATTATGGCAGGAATAAAGGATTTATAACTAAAATACTTCCCATTTCTCTAAGCAGATGAAAGTGAAGTTTGGTTTTCCTCAGGGTTCTGTTGTTTTCCTCCTTGTATTTGTTACCTTTAGGTGAAGTTATTCACAAACATGGTATTCATTTTCATTGTTAAGCACACAGGTCTACACTTCAGCAAGACCTGATGCGAGAAATCATCTTGATAAAATTACGGATATTGTAATGGACATTAGACAGTGGATGCTAAATAACTTTCTTCTCCTAAATTCAGATAAAACAGAAATACTTGTTCTACAACTACAGGCAGTTAGAAGTAAGCTTTCAGATTAGTTAGATCTTTGGATGGTAAAGCAGTAAGAAACCTTGGTGTGATTATTGACTCCAGTCTTTCTTTTGAGGCTCATGTAGACAATATTTCTAGGACAGCTTACTACCACCTCAGAAACATTGCTAAAGTAAGAAATATTTTGTCTCTGCATGATGCAGAAAAATTGTAATGCCTTGTTGACTGGATGTTCAGGTAGGTGTATTCAAAAACTAGTTAAAAATCTTGGTCTACCAAGGTTTCTTCCATATTCTCCTAGGGAGTTTTTCTTTGCCCCGTCACCCTCGGCTTGATCATTAGGGATCTGGGCCCATACGTTTGTAAAACTGCTTTGTGACAATGTGTGTTGTAAAGAGCGCTATATAAATAATTTTGGATTGAACTGAATTGAATCGTTGTTTAACAAAAAAAAATCACATAATTATAAATATTCACTGACTTTTATGGTCTCAGATAGCACCATATTGTATAGATAGTTATAAACTAGATCTGCAAAATAATAAATAAAGAAACATTACACTTCCAGAAAGCACCGAATACACAAGTACAAAAATCCTCCTATATTTGCCTCCCTAGTGAAGGAAGTGACGCTAGCGACCCACACTTCCTTCACAAAACTCCCAAAAGCCGTCTATTTTATGCCCCATTCGTGCCGGATAGACTCCTGTAAATATACAGTATAATGCAATACGAGCATCGACACTCCGCGCCAATTACAGTATTCATCATGGTATTCGCCAAGAACTAGTAAAATCATTTTATAAGACCTGATCTATACTGTAGAACAAAATCACATAGATGTTCACTTTAGCAGCCCACACAAAGAGCGGACCACCGGGAATTCAGCACCACACATGTACTCCCGATGGCCAGTAAACTCCTGGCTGTAACTCTGAAAGCAAGCAAACAAACGGGATCAGCAAGATAAGTAATTCACACTTTTGTACATGTGAGACAGACGGAAGTGATCCCGACTAGCGTGTCGCAGATATAAAACTGAAACCGCAAGTTTGTGAGTCATTTTACTCTAAACGTTAAACGAATTATGAGCTCCAAATCGAGTCACGTTGATCATGCACATCTAACCATCTCATCTACATCCATTTTAGAAGAATTTAATCAGTTTCGTGACTGAATCAGTGGATGTGGTCAGATTTCGGTAGCCTTACATTGCTAGATCGCGCGTTCTGCCAGTCTTCTGCCTTTCCTGTCTGAAATGGGTTGCACTTTTGTTCTTATTGAAATAAAAGTTAATTGTGAAAGTGTATAGTTTAAATGTTCATGAAAGATTTACAATATTTTACTGAAGGGTTACTCCAGCTGACTTCAAGCCTTCTAAAGCGAAGCCTGAGGCTGCTGAAACTGCATACTTAAAGCTGTAAGGAGCGTGTGCTGTCCTGCATTTACGTACACAAGAAATGGTTGAGTTGAAATGATTGATAGGACAGTCTTATCATCGACCTGTTGAAGAAATACTGGTTGGTGCTTTAATGAGGGAGAAGATTCTGAGGTCCACCATAGAAGTGAACGCTTGGCTGGGGGAACCGAGAGCTTTGGCTTCCTAACAAGCCTGTGTGTGTAGTCCTGTGTGTGTGTAGTCCTGTGTGTGTGTCATCCTCAGTGTTGTTGTGTCCATGAAGTCTTTCATGTCAGGTTGAGAAACAACACTATCTATAAACATACAATGCATTAGGTGTAAAGATCACATGCATCAGATAAGAGATCCTTCAAGGCAAAGACACAACACACACATTTCTCATGAGAAAGGAAGCACTGCTCGTTTGACACTACAGAGGGAGGGAGAATTGTGGTTTTCTCATTTTGCATCCTGTGTTAATCTCAGATCCATCTTGCACTTCAGTCTTCAGAAAGGAGGGCACCAGACATCACTATAAAGACATTTCATTTAAAAAAACCCAACAAACCCATTTTATACTTTCAACTGCCCTGCTGCCCCAACCAGTCACATTTAACAGGCATTCAGAAGTCTAGAGAATGCAAAAGGATTTCAGACCTTTTCTTGTAAAGCTTATAAATTTTATCTTATATGCGCCTGGCTTGTTGAGACGGTGATTCTTCCTTGCTGAGATGGTGGTTCTTCCTTGTTGAGACTGTGGTTCTTCCTGAGGAGCTGGTCCTCAGCCATTGTCTGAAGTGCAAGTCCTACCAGTGCCACTTGGGGGGAGGCTGCTGCTTCTCTCCAGATGTGTGCAGGCACAGAAGAAGCAGTGACCACTGCAGGCCTGACACAGCCCTGCCTGCCAGCCCACTGCAGGCCTGACACAGCCCTGCCTGCCAGCCCACTGCAGGCCTGACACAGCCCTGCCTGCCAGCCCACTGCCCACCAGTAGCTCTGCTGTCATCTGACTCTGCAGATTTGGGTTTACAGCTCCTGCTCTTGTGCAAGAATGAGAAAGCCAGCATGTACACATCATGTACACAGCATGTACACAGCATGTACACAGCATATACACAGCATGTACACAGCCTTGCGTGTAAATATGGAGGTCTGTGTATGTTTCAGAAATGTTCTTTGTGACAAAAGTTCTTTCCCAATGACACAGCACTTCTTTTAAAGTCATTTCAAGCATTTAATCAAGTTGTCAGAATCAGTATATAAAGCAGTGCTCTAGAATCGATTGGTAAAACTGGAGTAGATAAAAAGATAAAACATGCACGTCTGCAGTTGGCTAAATGAGACAGTGAACTGTGCCACATGTAGTGTGCCTTTGGAAAGAGCTATTCTATGTAAGGACAAGTTGTTTTTTTCAATCATTGAGTGTCAACTCAGCATTATTTGCTGTTCTTGACATTAACCGCTGCTTTCTGTAACAGACTCTGACGGTTAATGCTACGTTGTTTAATGTTCTGTTTCCAGTTCCAACCAGACAGGCACGTACAGGCATTTGTCCTGTAACTGCAGATGGAGCCATAGGTGCAGGAGTGTTACCTGTCAGAGAAGCAGGCAGGTGGTGGGGATCTTTTACACAGCTGCTTAAACTCTCCTCAAGGGTTTCAAGACCAGGCAGAACCCGTCAAATTCCAGAACTTATGAACAACAGCAACATGTCTGTACAGTAGAAAGATGTATCTTGTGATACCTTCCATATACTTTGGATTGCCAGAAGTCTTTTATTTTTCTTTTGGATGGCTGGTTATTACATCCCACATGGATTTACATCAGTAGATTAGCCTCAGAACTAATGCCACTAGTCTTTCAGATAAAAGGAAACAGAGCTCTCATATAATTGTAGCATAGAAACTCTCTGTGCTGATGATTACTGAGAGCTTATTGGTAGCTCTGAGTTAGTGAGCGTGTCAGTGGACCTTTGATGGAGAGTGTTCACACTGCTCATCATCTGTCACAGATCATATACATATCATCCATATTTCACAGAGACAGGCCCTTCCTCCAGGGAGAGTGGGTTCACAGAGACAGGCCCTTCCTCCAGGGAGAGTGGGTTCACAGAGACAGGCCCTTCCTCCAGGGAGAGTGGGTTCACAGAGACAGGCCCTTCCTCCAGGGAGAGTGGTTTCACAGAGACAGGCCCTTCCTCCAGGGAGAGTGGGTTCACAGAGACAGGCCCTTCCTCCAGGGAGATTGGGTTCAGCGTCCATGGAATTTGGAGGGGCACAGAACATTTACCATCAAGTCCTGGCTCATTCCTTCGCCCACCCTCCCTGTTACTGACTCCATATAAACCTCTGCCGAGGTCCTCCAGTCTCCTGCACTCGCTGGTCTCTCCAACTGTACTTCTTGCGTTACTCCACAACTGTCCGCCATGTCCATGGCTTTGTCCTTAACTTCTTCCAGGTTCTCCGGTTTCTCCGGGGGTCTTGGCGGTGTCGGTGGCAGCAGGCTGGGTCTGGGGTTTGGGGGAGGCGCAGGAGCAGGCCTGGGCTTGGGGTTTGGCTTGGGTGTGGGCGGAGGAGCCACATCTGGGCTCGCCTTGGGGTCTGGGGCAGGCTTGGGCGCCCTGGCCGTTAGCCCGGCGTTCACCATGGGCAGGACTGTGGCGGCAGGGGGGCTGAGTGCAGGCTCAGCTCTTGCCACCGGAGGAGCGTCGGGACCCGCTGTGGCACCCATCCTGTCGCGCCAGGCCGAGAAGTCCACGCTGTCCAGTCTGAACGACCGATTCTCGTCCTACATGACCAAGGTGCGTGCGCTGCAGCAGGAGAACGCCACTCTGGAGGCCAAGCTCTCCCAGCTGACTGGAGGGGCGGACACGTCCCCCGAGGCATCCAGCACCAACACGGTGGAGTATGAGGCTCAGCTGAGCGAGTACCGCACCACCCTGCAGCTGCTCACCCTCGATACCATCAAGCTGGAGATAGAGCTCGATAACGTGCGTGGCTCCGCCCATGAGCTCAAGGCCAAGTGAGTGATTCAGTACAAACATTATGACTAAATATAGTTAAACAATCTTAAACAATGTATACTACAGTGTCATCTAATTAAAATAAGTGGTTACTTATGGTGTTGCTATATGTTTCTAGAAAATAGCATTATCAGATTTTTAGTCTTTTTTTAATTTTATGTTTTTAAGGTTTGACTTTGAACAAGGCGTGAAGTTTCAGCTTGAGGCTGACTGTGCTGCTATGAAAAAAGCAAGTTTTACAACATCTTTTGTTTGACATACCTGTATTTATGGTTATGTGACAAATCTGCAAGGTATTAAAAGCACTTTTGACCTTTGACCACGGCTTTTCCATCTTTAGGATATCGAAGCAGCATCTGACCTGCGAATCGATTTGGATGCAAAGTTCTCCAGTCTCAAGAGTGAACTGGACTTTGTCACCAAGACCCAAGAAGAGGTACCTACAACATGTAGCTTATATGCACTAATGTCATTGAAATTGACTGAAGAAGTACTGTACTTCAGCAGATGTTTTCAGTCCAGCTTCCTTGCTGCTTCTCCTCCCTCCACAGGAGCTGTCAACCCTGCAGGCAAAGCTAGGCACCACAACCATGGACACCTCCGTCTCCATGATCGAGGTGGACACTGGCAAGTCCTTCGACATCTCCATTGCGCTCAACAAGATGCGCACGGAGTATGAGAAATCTGTCCAGCAGAACAGAGAGGAGGCTGAAGCCTACTACAAACTTAAGGTAATACAGATAATGCATATTTGTATGTGAATGGTACAGAAAACCTAAAGAAATGAAATGATCAACTTGAACATTAATTGCATGCTTGGTTACATGGTTTATGATGGTCTCAGAACTTGGAATTCTGTGTTAAATCTTTTGTTTCGTACTCTAAATACGAAAAATAACTGCACATGTGACTAACCATAGAACATGTAGATGGCAATGTGTTACATAAAACGTAATATATTCCATTTGTTGTACATAAGAATTTTAATGTCAGTGTTAAACTAGTTTGGCCCCCAGAATATGAGGGATATTTTGTCCTCTGTCCTCAGATGGATGAGATCCACACTGCTAATGCGAAGAGCACAGAGGCCGTGGCATCGGCCAAAGCTGAAATCACAGCAGCCAGGAAAGAACTGCAGGCATTGGGCATAGAGCTTCAGGGGTTCGTCACCCAGGTGAGGGACTGAGCTCTCAGGTGTGGGGCTCGTCACCCAGGTGAGGGTCTGAGCTCCCAGGTGTGGGGCTCGTCACCCAGGTGAGGGACTGAGCTCTCAGGTGTGGAGCTCGTCACCCAGGTGAGGGACTGAGCTCTCAGGTGTGGGGCTCGTCACCCAGGTGAGGGACTGAGCTCTCAGGTGTGGGGCTCGTCACCCAGGTGAGGGACTGAGCTCTCAGGTGTGGGGCTCGTCACCCAGGTGAGGGACTGAGCTCCCAGGTGTGGGGCTCGTCACCCAGGTGAGAGTGAGGGGCTCTTTAATGTACTTCTTAAGGAGTGCCTCACTGATAGCTTAGTAATAGCTTTCTCATCAGAACTCTGGGAATGTACACTCACCTGAGCAGAAGCCTGCATAGTTAATCCACTGACAGCCTCACATCCCTTTTTTGTGCCTAATGGGCATTTTGATTAGAGCAGATGTATGAAACCAGTCATTATACAGCTGTCTTTGTCATAATGTGATGATCATTAATTTTCATGTTTAACTCTGGTTAAGTGGAATCGTTTACTGGTTATCCCCTGCCCAGTGCTTCATAAATGCATGTGTTTGTATTTACTTTCCTAGTGGGGATTTCTGTTGGAATTTTAGTTAGTAGATAATGGTTTGGAATAAACCGGCAGAATAGGAAGCAAAACAGTGTGGGGAAGCTGCTGGTGGTGGTGGAGGTGGTTGTTTGGTGCAGGATCCTGCCTATCTTGACGTCAGCATAAGTCTGGGTGCTGCACAGAGCAGTACAGCTTACCAGCCAGTGTGTATAGGTTTTTACAATAAATCACAGCCACCTGGTACAGGAAATATAACTCAGGAAGTGGTTTGGCTGTGACTGCCACAACGATGGTGAAAAGCTGCACTTAACAGTTCAGAAGAAGCACCACTCTCAGTAGTAAACATTCGCTGACATCACTTACTGAGATGCAGTGCTTTTCAGAGTGCTAACACAACAAGAAGGGGATTCATGGGCATTTAACACCTAACTTTATCCTATATAATTTCAAAACCTCTGAATGCATTCTGAAGACATTTCATGACACTTTTTAATTGCATGCGGACCTGTGGTTGGTTTGGGCTTGCTTTTCTAGAACATGACCCTGGAGCAGGCGTTGGCAGAGGCCAGTACCCAGGTGAGCGTGGGTGTGGCAGAGTACCAGTCCCAGATCGCCAGCCTGACATCTGCCATCGAGGCGGCCAAAGCCGACCTTCACAAACAGATTCTGGCCTACCAGGAGCTGCTGGACGTGAAGCTTGCTTTGGATGTAGAGATTGCCACCTACAAGAAGCTCCTGGAAGGAGATGACTTCAAGTAAGCCTCTGTCGAGTTGATGCAAACAGTAACAAACAAATTATAACACCCTCAGCAATGAACAATAGAGCTCTTGTCTGATTTAGACTGGCATGAAGGGATTGTGCAACTTTTAGAGGATTTGCTGTTTTGCTAACAGAAACTAAGGCTTGACATTATCCAAACCTCCCACTGACACTCTCTCATTCTATGGTTTTCAGACTGCCAGAATTCACAGATACATCGTACACTTTCTCAGGTAAGAAAAGTTAGTGTGTATTGCAACTGTCAGAAAACCACGAGCAGGTACCAGTCTCTGCTTAGAGATGTACTCAGGCTTCCATTCTCAGTCTCTGCTGAGACCTGCAGCAGGCCAGGCTCCTATTAGAGTGCAGATGGGCTTTCAGGGACAATCATGGGTACCATGGAAATGGGGCAACAGCACAGTTACAAACAAGGTTTGATCCTTCTAGAATGTAGAAAACAAACTGAATGTTTACTGATACTGTTACCTGGCAACCTGCCTGCCTGTATGATCCCACACACTGGCTTTAAGCAAACATGGTAGATGACCTCATTAAATGTCACATTTCTCTCCCCAATCCACTGCAGTTTCACCTTCAACCCTCCCCTAAAACATGAAGTGAAACTAGTTAAATCGTTATCTAATACCAATGACATAGAGAGAGGAAATGTAGGCTGATCTTCTGTTCTCTGTCTTATTATATGGAACATCTTTGTTTGTGAGATGTGACATGGCACACTGACACTGGTGTATCCCAGGCTGAAAACCTGATACTCATGAAGACAGATGGCAGGTGTATCTGTAAGACCTATCTGTGTATCTGTGAAACTGTAAAACCGGTGTACCTGTGTACATGTGTAAGGTGTGTGTGATAAAGCAGGTGGGGAGTGTACACACACAGTATGTGATGATCCACGCACACTTATGCTGAAGACAAAGGCAGTAGGTTTTTGACTGATCACAAAAACTCGAGCCTTGTTTTCCTGTTCAGACACATGGAGTTTCTGCTCCAGCTTTAGAGGACGGAGCCCTGGGGTGTGGTGGTGGGCGGGGTTCTCTCTCATCCACACTTTTCCATGTCGCAGGGAGCACCCCGCCCCACACCAGCACCCCTCAGGACTCACCCCATGGCTCTGTCCCAGCGGAAACACACATTAGATACAGATACATCCACACAGGCAAGTCCTGCTCGAGCGCCGGGTCATTGGCGCAGTCCCGCAAACGGCACGTTTATCCCGCATTTAGGAGTTTAGGGACTCCTCACTGTCCGTGTCCGTGAGTTTGAGTAATGAAACACATGTTGAGTTTACTGGGGTGTGATGTGATAAGTGATAAGTGGACCAGAATACTGACTAGTGCCCCAATAATGCTACCTCATAATTCTCTCCTCTCTTCTCTCCTCACTTTTCCCTCTTCTCTCCTTATTTTTTAATCTCTCTCTCTCTCTCTCTCTCTCTCTCTCTCTCTCTCTCTCTCTCTCTCTCTCTCTCTCTCACTCTCACTCTCTCTCTCTCTCTCTCTCTCTCTCTCTCTCTCTCTCTCTCTCTCTCTCTCTCTCTCTCTCTCTCTCTCTCCCTCTCCCTCTCTCTCTCCCTCCCTCCCTCCCTCCCTCCCTCCCCAGGTGGCAGAGGAGGAATACAGATCAAAGAGATTATTACAGGTACATTTTAGAGACATTGTCCTTGCTCATGTTCATGCTGGGTGATGCATGACCCTGGTGTGTGCCTTCTTATGGGGAAATTAAGCATCAGACCACCTGAAAGTCTCATATTCATCACATCTTCTTCAGACTTACATGAGCCCTTTCTCTCCCTCCACACACAGAAACGTCTGTCATCAGTGATGGAGACGACACAGAATCCTCCTGAAGGCTTGTGGGAGCTCCTGCCTGACAGGTCTCTTTAATTCAATAAAGCTGCATTCCTAATATAACCTGTTTTTTTGTTCATTTCATTCCACACTGCACAATTCAAAGAAACTGTATAACTGTATAACATGTGCTATGGTACTACACTATACTAAACATCAGAGTATAACTCTGTATACTGTGCTATGATGCTACACTATACTAAACATCAGAGTATAACTCTGTATACTGTGCTATGATGCTACACTATACTAAACATCAGAGTATAACTCTGTATACTGTGCCATGATGCTACACTATACTAAACATCAGAGTATAACTCTGTATACTGTGCTATGATGCTACACTATACTAAACATCAGAGTATA
>JAOXYF010000016.1:12089891-12100417 GCA_028565775.1 Sternarchorhynchus goeldii
TTGTTAATAAACTTCAGAGCATCTTCTTGACATCTGTGTGTGTTTTGAATTTGTTCTCCGAGATCTCGTACCGAGGCTGAGCTAATTTGTCGTGTGAACCCTGAAGGTACTCTGTGTCTGTTGGACTGAACAGAGCCTAAAACCTAAGTTACTTTCAGCGTTACCCATACATTAGTTTGTACGTAATGTTGACATTCCCTATCATTGGGAATCTCCCTTAAAGTGACCGAATTCTTTGTGTAGTTCATTTCGCAGGAAACTTCTTGGGCAACTGGAATGCACCTATGGGATTTAGAGAAATACATGCACTTTATATGAACAGTCACCACAGTGTAAGTATCATGAAATAGCAATGGGGAAGACGGGAGCAGGACGTTCTTTTTCCGTGAAATTCATTTAAAGCGACATTTGAGGTTTACATGACGCGCTACCAGACAGCAGTCATCAATCGGCTCTACTTTAAACCACGCCTGACACGACTGGAAATTACTATAAAAATATTCACTATGTAATGTGAATTAATAGGTTTTACTGAGAAACTGAACTCCCGCTCCTATTTTCTTGACTTTAAATAATCTTACTTCCTAATCCTGTTTACAACTGATCCAGAACGCAGCAGCACGACCAGTCTACAACCTTACAAAGTTCACACGTCACCGCATTGCTGCGTTCCCTTCACTGGCTTCCTGTAGCTGCCCGCATCACATTTAAAACCCTGATGCTTGCGTACAAAGCCAAAAATGGACCAGCCCCTTCCTATATGATGAGAATGGTCAAGGCCCGATCCGTACCTCGAGTACTTCGAACATCAACTATAGTTCAGCTTGAAACACCATGCTTCCAAGTCCAATGGCATACAATCTTCCAGACTTTTGTCTGCTCTGGCTCCAAGACGGTGTAATGAACTTGCACTGATTGTCCGGACTGCAGAATCCTTTCCAATCTTCAAAAGCAGTCCAATGATTAATCTATTTGTAGAGTATCTTGATGACCATTGATGCTGCACTTTGATTGCTTTTTCCAATGCTGAGTCACTTAAATTCTGGTACCTATTTGTTACTGTATGCATCATTTGTTCAATAGAACTCATGCTAGGACTAGCACGATTCTTATATTCTAGTAGTGATCTAGTTTAAATGTCTACTAAAATCTAATCTACTTACTGGCTAGGATGCATTCTGTGTCAACAACGAAGCACTTTTTGTGCGTCGCTCTGGATAAGAGTGTCTGCTAAAAGCCGTAAACGTAATTATTTTATTTTAGGTTTTTGTAACCTAATTTATTTTTTCCCTATTTATTTGTATTTTTATTCTGTTGGCTTTTATTAGTTTTTGATTTATATTTGGATCCATCTCTTAACCTGTTTTGTTTTTCTGCGTTGCTTTGAGGCTTCAGGCTACACTGAAAATGAGGATCAACCTTAAACCTGAGCTTAAATAAAGATGATGACTTTGTGATATTAAGAACTGGGTTCTCATTCAAAACTTTTACCAACCACTGCTTATAGAGTTTCAGAATATCAAACTTTGAAACAAACAACAAATAATCGATCCTCAGAAGACATGCATATGGTGGCCCTACTTGCACAGATGATTCAGCGCTGTCTTTCTTTGTCATCACGTTAATGATCTCTGTCTGCACTGACGAATTTAAGGTTTTGGTTGCCATGGTTTCAGTTCTTATTGTGGACAGGAAGAAGTAGCTAGTTTGCACTGTAGCGACACTGATTAAGTATACGCAAACTTTTATCCAAAACTCTTGGTTGCGATAACAACAGAAGTTCACGATTAGCAAGAGTCCACATATGTTTGCATGTCTGTCTGCCGCCAAAAGCAAATTGCCAGACGCATATAGAGAATTCGAGGTGCTTTATGTTGCTAATCCCTCCCAACGCACAAAAGGGCTAACGCGAGAGACCATGTTTCTCGGTTACAAAACCATAATGGACAGAAGCGGAATGGGTTATCAGGTTTGTCTTGCTAAAGCTTCTTCAGTATTGTTTCGAGATCTTATTTAAAAGGTTTCATACACGATCCTACACAAAGTTTTTATACAACAGCCTATCAGTGCGATGCCTGCATACTCCGGGGAGAACGCAGGTTTTAGGAGAGGTTGGACGTAGCACGTTAACGCACAGGTTTCCAGTGCTCCTACTGCCCTCACGACGTACAGCGTAAGCTGGAAACCTAGTTTAAGTTCTTTGGTGCCGTATCCAGCTTCTGATGTATATTCTTTGGAGTGTCCGTCTCTTCTTAATTATTAAGATAGCAAATTTCTTTCTTTCTTAGGTTAAATGGCAACATCGGTCACTGATGCCAACTACAGCCTTGTGTCGAGGTCAGTATATGTATTCTTTCAAAACCCATTTTCCTCAAGAATACTTGAACATGTATCAATTTGCTTGCATGTTTCAGCACAGGTGTCTCTATGTTGAAAGAAAATGACAAGGTAGGCAGTTTTATTTATATGGCTCAGTTTAATTCACATTAGTTATCCATGTCAGTTTTGAATAATTTGAATGGCAAATTATGCTGTTTTATTTTAAGACATTCCATCGTGGTGGTGATGTTTCAAGTACAGATAAATACGACATTTTTTTGCCACATCAGAACAGATGACATCACTAATCACTACTGTAACACTGAGTACTAATAGGATCAAAACAATCATCAATCAACAATCGTTGTGTGCAAGTTTGTGAGCTGCACACAACATTCGCCATTGAGTATTATGTTTGGGCCTCGCAGGATTTCTTAATCACACGGTTAATACAACACATTGAGGATCTCCACACACCTAAAGGAGTGAATACGTCAAAGGTATCACGTATCTGTACATTTCCTTTAGTTACATTAATGTATTCAAAAACTTCAGTGTTCAAAAAAGTGTTACTGGTGTCTCAATCTTTGTGACAAGCTGTGTAATCTTCCTCAAATTTGTTCACAGACAGCTTCATCAGCCAGAAGTTTAGGTGTCCACTTGCCTTATGAGCTTCCCATCTGCTACAGCTCACTGGAATCTGTGTAAGTAGATATGGACGTCTCTTCTCACCTACCAGAAAGTCTCCTGGCCTGATGACATGGCACTCCAATATGAGTTCATTCTAAGTCCATCGTGTTTTGTGATATCTGGCTCATGTGTTGTTGGGAGCTGGAAGTGTGTGATATTAGCTGCCGTCTGTGCAGAAGACAATGGGCTATTTAGCAAAGCGCACTTGATTACTGATGTTGCTGGCCCATCCCCAACTCTTCTCTTAATGTGTGCAGAATCCATCAGAAATGTACACCATCTGTCCTGACAGCAGCTGGCATCGAGGCCTGCTTGCTTTGCCAACATCCTTAACCTGTGACTGAACAATGTAGATTTGCAACTTTTCACATTTCACTTATTAGGATGTAAGTTTAGGATTCCTGTGTTGTTATTGGCAACACTGTGTTTATGCCCATACCTGTCATTTTTAAATTAATTGTAGAATATTATTTCTCTCTAGTCTGAAGCATCACTGCAATAATCAGTTGAGGATGCTGACCCACCGCTGGAAGAGGCTTGGTCTCCCACAGTCTGCTGCCAAGACAAGGGACGAACAGCCACCTGGGCACACATGGACACACCTGGATGCATTTAAGGCCGAGTCCCCACTCAGAATCACCCCCATACAAGCCAGTCCCACAGTTGGTCTGAGAGACAGGAGACGAGGAAACGAGGAGACAGTAAAGGCATCACTTATCTCTGACACTCGGATTCCTGAAGTGAGAGTGAATGACACGCATTCACACAACACATCAGTGTTGGTGCAGCTTCACTCCGACAACAGTGATCTTTCAGATCAGGAGAAAGAAAGCGTTCAGACATCCAGGTGGGCAGCACCGATGGACTTGGACCTTAGACCAGAACCATTTGAGAATGACCTGGGCAGCTCAACGGAGAATGCACAGATTTACCCAGAGGTTCTTCCTGTACCTCTCAAATGTCTCTCCTCTCCAGCCAACCCTGAGGCCCAGCAGAGGCAGCCTGAGAGTGACCCTTACCTTGCTCCCGTCGTGGCTCGGCTGATGGAGCTTGAGAGGCTCCAGGCTGCCACTGTGCAGAAAGAGCGATCGAAACCAGTGCGATCCCGCCCTACCACTGCCAACACCAGCACACGCAGCGCTGGCCGTTTGAGGAAAGGCAACCTTCCAGGGTCCAGGTTAAGGACTTCAGGGGATGTAGAGTGCAACTCTGTTGCATGCAGTTTTACCAAACTGTCACTCTGTCACAACTCCTGCAGATGCAGGCATCTTACGTGCCCCCTAACAAAACCAGGCCAGGGCTACAGCGTGGGAGGCCGGGACTCATGGCTAAACCTTGCCCTGCCTAAACAGTCACATGCTACATCAAACACATTCAACAGGCTTGAAGCTCTAGTTCCAGCTTTCTCTGTTGGTGTGAACGTCTTGCCCAAACCCACTCCAAACAGGACCAGAAGGCTCAGAGCAGCAAAAAAAACCCCATCAAAGCCACAGAAAGAGGACTCCACTTATCCCAGAAAGATTTTGGCAACTCTTAGCAGGAAAACCTGATGGCTGGATTTTAAATGATAGCAGTTTAGGTCATCGTCGGTAATGGCTGTCATTTAGGAGCTGCTTCCAGCTGTGTCAGGACACAACTACGTCTCTGAAGTGAGTGTATTTGCTCTAGGAAATAGCAGTACACTAGAAAACACTAAACAAACATTTAAAAACCAATGTAGAACTTAATCATTTTTGCTGTATTTATTGGTTTACATACATTCTATGTTTACATACAATCTAAATGTTTGTATATATTCTATATCATTTAATTGAGTTATTTTATAAGAACAATTTATTTAAAATGTGTTGGGTCATTTTTCTCAGTGAAGCTTCCATAATGGAATGTCTCCTGCAGACTGTCCCGGCAGTGATTAGAACAGGAATGAAATGTTGGCTTACCCTAAAATAAAGACAGAAATGTAGAAATGAAGGTTAGTCTTCAGGATCATAAATAAAAACATATAATAATAAAAAAAAAAAAGTATTACCTTTCTGATGGTCAATTTGTCTATATACCACCAAGTTAACAATGTCTCATAACACCAATTTAAAAACTCTTACAAGTGTGATATAACTAAAGCAACCTGTGGACCAGATGCTGCAGGTAGCAGGGGTGGAGCTCTAGCTGTTAACTATGCCAGACGTGTTAGAAGACCTGAGGACTTCAGCTGAAGCCATCATACTTCACCCAATTGACATTTCTCATAGCATTGGCAGTGCCAATAAACCAGTCAACGTGCACTAAAGAAACCGAGTGCCTGCATGTATATCTGCAGGACAGTCCCTACCGCTCCTTAATGGCTGACAAATGAGACTCATTAAGTACGACTCTGAACTCATTAAAATAGGTAAGTAAACAAATAAATAATCTCTCTCTAAAACAGAAACCTTTGGTCAGGTGTAGTTCCTTAAAGTCTTCTCTATTGGACAGCACCTAGAATACAGAGAACAAATAAACCAGTATCTTCTTATAGTGTGGTTATAGTGAAGAGCACACTTTCCTGAAACACGGGCTTTAACTTCAGCCTGCACATCTGTCTTTCTGTGAACATCTAACAAAAAGCTTGTGAAGTTATTGAATGGATAAATGTGAGAGATGATGCGTTATTCAGTTGGGGAAACCAGCTTCATGTCCACTGAATAGTTGTTATAACTACCATATACAATTACAAACAAGAAAAATCAGTTATGTAGATGCTCCTATTGAAACTTATCCATCTATGACTGGATTTATAAGGTGGCACTCTAAGGTGTCCAGACCTAGGTGTAGGAGCACAAAACCCTGTATAGTTCATGGATCGATTGGTACTTACTCTCATTTCTCCCACTTGTAACTTTTTAAATTACCTTTTAAATTTGTTTCCACACAGGTCTTACATAATTCATAGTATGCTTTAAAGGAATATAAGCTATAAACTCATGCATGTTTTACTTAATTTTTTTAAATTCAGTATTTGGAGTAGTTTTTAGGGTACTTAAATTACTTTATAAACCTAAATTACAGTTATGGGGTATTAGAGATGTTGAATTGTCTCTAAACCACATTTTGTGACGAAACATTTAAACCATTAAAATTATGCTGAATTAAATTACTCCAAACAAAATACAGTAAATATGAGGTTTAACACTGGAGATGACCTTTAAGATCATTATGTCAGGCCTACAGTTTGAGGTGAAATGCTCAAATTTCAAGGTCATCATTGTGGCTCTTCAGAAATCACAGGGCAGGACAAAAGCAAACCAGGATGACTTATGTTCTTTTCACAGCACACATCCTGCCCCAGAATCCCACCACACCCTCCACGTGCTGCACTCTCACTGGACACATGGGGAATATTTCCCCAAACGCCTGTAAACCGTAATAAACGTGTAGTGTATAGGAGACTTTAGGATGTGAGTATCTAAGTTAACCCCTCAAGCTCCAGTCTGGAGGTTCTGGGTTTTTCAGTGAGTCTGCTCAGCTCTGTGGTGCTGTAGTGGAGCTACACATGCCTTTAGGAGTAACCTGGACAAGGCTCTTGTGGAGGGCACGTCTCTCTGTTAGCACAGTCAGGCTGGAGGATGGGGCACAGAGAAGAACCTCCCTTGGCTGGAGAATATTATCTCTCTCTCTCTCTCTCTCTCTCTCTCAGCAACCACAGGAAAACAGTGGGAGAAACAGCACAAATAGCAGTTAGTGTCAGAGTAAAGAATAATGAAATTTATAATGAAATAAAGAATAATAAAGACAGACCAGAACTCTAGGGAAGTCTACAACCACCTGTTCTTACTTTGTTCCACACCACAAACACCTTTATTTTATAGTTTTGATAACATATATTGCAAGCTAGTCATTACCATGCAGGAAAGGTTTCATTTTTCATTTCTTTTCTTTTTTTTTGGAAAAGAGATACAGTTTAAAAGAGATACAGGTTAAAAGAGATACAGGTTAAAGGCTCTCAGCATGAGCTGCTCTTTTCAGGTATGTGTTATTTGAACAACAAAGCAATATGAAATAAAGAAGCAATTACCGCTCAAAACAAGCAGATTCATTGAGCAGATGAGGAATAGTCCTGTATCAAAAGACAACATGATCACATCGGGACAAAACACACAGACAGCAGCACACAAGGAAGGACTTGGTCCACACTGCAGACTGACATACACATGCATACCTTGAGAGAACACTGTTAAACAGTGATTCCAGTCAGAGAGCACGTGTACTGAGGCCCCAAAGGTCTTGACCAGAGCAAATACACTGAAAACACAGTTCAGTACACTGAACAGGTCGGCTCCTGCAAGGCTTCCCTTTTCCGTTACCCCCAAACAGCAAGTGTAACCACCTCGCTCACCGGATTCCTCTCAGATTCGTTCAAACAGATCTTTACTTTGGGCTTTTGGCTCTGTGGAGTAAACGATGAGGACGGTGGGTTCAGGTGGACGTCTGGACTGTCTGTACATCGCTGAAGCATGCACCAGATGACAGACCGGTCTGTGAATTCGCTGGTACACGGGTACTGTGGTGCTCCTGGGAGGTGCTCATGCTTACCTTCAGTGCACTAACAGGAGCACTACCTGCCTTTACTGAGGAGGCCTTTCCCTGCAGGTGGGCTTCCATTTCAGCAGACACACATCTACACACCCGTACACCGGGGGGCACCCTCGCTCTAAACACCTGAGGGAGATGTGGATACAGACAGCATTTATGCTGACCTGATGGCATATGGTACAGTGTGAGGGGCGGCTCACAGCATTGCAACACTGTCTTATTTACAGGCCTCAATTCTCCTTTAAATGATCAAAGATTTATCCCTGACCACACAGAAATGATAATGACCTGCAGGGTGCACTGAGAATCACTCAGAAAAAGAAAACAAACAAACAAAAAAATGAGCAAACAAAAACACCTCAAAGAATATTTCAGAGAAGCACCCTGTAGTTCATTTGAGATGTATATAATTTTACACGCACACTGGCAGATTGGCAATAGGGACTACTTTAGCATATTAACTACTTTAGCGCAACGTATCATAAATTTAAAATGAAACCTTTATAGCACCGCTGTTGCTTAGAAATACAAAAGCAATATTACTTAAATACTAAAACATTACTTAAATACTAAAACATTACTTAAATACTAAAATGTCTCTTCTGAGTCACGTCTGCCGACACATATCTGTCCATATTGTTGCAGACGTGTTTTGTATAGTATTTAGTGCCGGTGTGTCCTGTGAGGTGACGTGGATGAGGCGGTCACACCCTCTCCTGGATGTACGCGTGCTGCAGAGCCTGGTTGATGCTGATCCTCTTAGCAGGATCCAGCACCAGGATCTGGTCCAGGAGGTCTCGGAGTTGAGCCACCTTCTTCCTCTGATCTTCAGGCAGCCGCTGGTGACCCACCATGTCTGCGAGCAAGTCTTTAGTCGGGTTGATACTGCTCATCACCGTCACCTTTTCCTGAAAAGTGTGTGTGTGTGTGCGCGCGCAAGTGAGACAGAGAGAAAATTCGCTCACCACAAAGAGGGAAAAAAAAAAACCAGCATAAAAAATGAAAAAGAAGAAAATGTTATATATAAGAAACTGATGGAGAGAGACTTCTAAAGAACAACTGTTCAAGCTCACGGCAGTTTTGAGGTGATCCACAATAGATCAGAACATACAGGTGAGATGGCATGATGCTTACCCTCTCAGTAACTTTATCCACCTCTGTGTACAGGAAGTTCAAGTTTTGATCAAAGTGCTGGTCCTTGAACAGGCCTTTTCTGATCATCTGTGAATATTTCAACAATATAGTTGAACCATTCAGCATTGGCCCATGTGAAACAGTGCTGGGTTTGGACTTTCATTCAACTTGACAAAAGTAAGCAGGTAATAAACTGGAGACACTAGCATCAAGTCAGGCGTCACCTCAGCCTAGAGCTTCCTACCTTCCTACCTTATTGGGCATTTTTCCTTTAAGGTCCATGGCGAGCTTGAGCATGTGGTTGTTGGTTTTTCCAGGGAACAGGATTTTCCCTGTGTACAACTCATACAGTGTACATCCCACAGACCACATGTCAATTCCATAATCATACAGCTTTCCAATAACTGCAACAGAAAAGCAAGTCTTTAGTAAAACAAAATCCTGAAGAATTCTGAAGAAGTTAAAAACCTTTATCAAGCATTTTTAGCTAGGAAAGCACTATGTAGGTGTCAAAGTCTAGCACATCTTAAACACATCTGACATAACGCATCAGTAAATTGCTATGTTTATTTGATAGAAAAATTAACACAGCATTCATTTTGGCATTCAGCCCACTACCCACAAGCGGCAGCACCAGCCACCAGAGCAACAGACTCACTGATCTCAGGAGCCCTGTAGAACCGGCTGACCAAATACGGTGTGATGTCGTTATCGGCAACATGGGAGGCGGATCCAAAGTCACAGAGCTTGAGGATGGTCTTGGACTCATTCACCTAGCGGGTGAGAGGGCGGTTAAGAGCCATTCTGCCGCGGGACACCATCCGCCATTGCGAGGTGGAGACCCTCACCAGGATGTTATCGGGTTTGATGTCAGCGTGGAGGATGTTGCAGCGTTTCAGGAGCTTGAGGGCGAGGAACAGCTGCTGGCTGTAGGAGCGCACCGCCTTGATGTGGAGCCCCACGTCCTTGCCATACTTCTTTAGCACCTCACGGAGGTTCATGCTGGCAAACAGGACTCAATTAAAAGAGAACTTCGGGTCACAGTGACAGGTCTGGAATTATCCCCCAGGTGAGTGCCACCCTGAGGCTACTCAGAGAGGAAGGTTCCAGAAGCACAGTCTGAGCAGGAGGGCACAAGTGGGCAGGGGGCATCGGACTCACCTGAGTGGCTCAAACACCAGGCACAGGTGCTGCTTGTGGTAGAAATGCCTGAAGAGACGCAGGCAGTGGAACTTGTCGTCAGGGTCCGCGTCATTCAACTTCTTGAGGAAATCTAGCTCTTTGAGGCCGGTCTTCTGCCTACAGGGACATGCACGATGGTGTCATAAGATAATGACGTTCAGGATGGTATCACAGGATGTCATCTAGGTGGGGTGCCTCTGTAAGGTTGCTCACATGAGCTCGTTGTTACGAATGATCTTCACGGCCACATCCTGACTGGTGCGGGCCAGATCTCTCGCACGGACTACGTTGCTGAACACTCCCTGCCCAGTGTAGCCATACACGTCATAACGCTTGTCCAGCATCTCACCAATGTTCACCCCTGAACAAAAGACATCACAAGGCCTGGCCTGTAAGACAGGCTGTTCATCAGACAAAAACAAACAAACAAACACAAAGCCACCAGAAAGTGACTCAAGGATGTTCATCAAAAGCATCTTACGGTAATATCCCTCTGCATCTGTCCAGTTGTCTCTCAGGCTGGGGTTCTCCTTGAAGTCCCTCCCAATGCCTGCTGCTCGAAGTCTGGCACTCTGAAGGGACAAGTGCAAACAATTACATAAACTGTGACCCAACATCATCATCACATCATC
>JAOXYF010000016.1:12100517-12112632 GCA_028565775.1 Sternarchorhynchus goeldii
GACACTGACCCAACATCATCATGACAGTAACGACACTGACCCAACATCATCATGACAGTAACGACACTGACCCAACATCATCATGACAGTAACGACACTGACCCAACAACATTATCACATACAGCAACCCAACATCATCATGACAGAAACAACATTGACTCAATGTCAACACTATGGGAACATCATCAACCCAATGTCATCATAACAGGAACATCCTCCCCCCTCATCACACTATTCTGGGGTATATCATCAAAACCGTGTACTTCTGCAGTGTATTTTTTTCAACGTTTCTATTACATATGTAAAATGTTTCAACATTTAAGAGAACTTTCAGAATACATTTCATAGGTTAGCAAAGTATATCTCCTTACTAAAACGTCATATAAATTCATATAAAGAATTCTTATATCTTTATCATTAATCTCATCTGTCTCGATCTCATTCTTATGACTTCTCCAGAGGAACAGAAACTGCAGTACAGTATCACTGTCATGGGAACCATATTAGAAGTGTTTGTTTCAGATGGGCGCATTCTTGACCAACACTGTAACAAACATCCCTGTGAGAAGGTTCCCAGGGCTCAGGCTTCATAATATGGTGCATGTTCAACGTTCCTACTGCCTTTCCTGCTACACTTAAGGACATGCACACAAAGCAAAACAGTCAGTTATTAGAGTTTATTCAAATTTACACAGGCTTCTCAAATAGCTACGAATCACATTCATTCAACACAAATATGGTGAATGCTGGTAACCACCAGATAACGTACTTGCTGAACCCGATCTGCTCTGTCTTCAACCACATAACGTCACATGCACATGTTGAGTCTCATATGGTCTCACTATGACACCTGTCCAAGTCCTGCAGCCTCACAGAGCTCCTAATAAGTGTCACACAGCATGGAGGGGTTCGGCTTACCCAGACAATTAATGGCAAAAAGGGGAAGACAAGTGTGTGTGCAGGGTCAGGCAACACTACCTGTGCAGATCCTCTTACACACACAGCTTTATTTAAGCACTCAAGCGTGGAAAGGCACAGGGCCACGAAATGAAAACTCGCATTGATGGCTACTCACGTCAAAGTACGCTGCAAACATGTCATCTGACTCTGTAAACATGTCAGGAGCTGAAGGTTTCTTCAGACTAGACCCTGGAAAAAAGCAACAACATCAGCTTACTTAAAGACTAAATGTACTCTCCTAAATGCACTCAGTGTTTTCCTTAAATGCTACAACATGGACCAGCTTTCTCCTGGGGGAGTGGATGGAAATGTTACAGATATGCATGTATACAGTAATTATTTGATCCCTTGCTGATTTTGTAATTTTGCCCATTGACAAAGAAATGAACAGTAAACAATGAATGAAATTTTAAGGGTAGGTTTATTTTAACAGTGAGAGATAGAATATCGAAAAGAAAATCCAGGAAATCACATATATAGAAAAAATATAAATTGTTTTGCATTTCAATGAATGAAATAAGTATTTGATCCCCTACCAACCATTAAGAGTTCTGGCTCCAAGATAGACTGGTTAGATACTCCTGATTTAAACTCGTCACCTGCATTAAAGACACCCGTCTCAACTCGTCACCTGTATAAAAAACACCTGTCCACAAAATCAATCAATCAATCAATCAATCAGACTCCAACCTTGAGATAGGTGAGAAATCAGCCTACAACTACACAGGCGAAGATTGTTAATGATCTCAAGGCAGCTGGAACTACAGTCACCAAGACAACCACTGGAAACACACCACACTATAATAGATGAAATAAACCTACCATTAAAATGATAGACTGTTCATTTCTTTGTCAGTGGACAAACTTAGCGAGGAATAAAATAATTATTTCCTCAACTATATGTATGTATGTGTGTGTGTAGATACATTTTACAGATATGTACCATCTTTCTCTTGGGATAGCAGATTGTGTTTGGCCTTGATATTGGCCTCAAAGGTATCCACGTTCTCCTGCTCGTAAGCCTTCACGTCAGCCGCCACCCGCTCGAGGACGTCGTCCGGGGAGGCTGAACGGCTACGAGGGCTGCTCTGAACACTGCCACCATCCGACCTCACACTGCCCTCCTTCACCTCCCTGTATTTCTGTACAGGACACATTGTGTAGCACAGGGGAGGCGGTCCTGGATATTCGGTGTTACCGATGGCTGCACACACTGGTTGGTCAGTATTCACAGGCTCAGAATTTATAGGCTCATATTTTAACTTGGAAGGTAAAGGTTGGAGATTCCACGTCATGAGGAGAAATACTCTTACACACGAAAGTACAAAGTTCATGGACTGAAATATTTGCAACACAGCTGAGGTAACAGCTGAGATTACTTGTGGCGGCACACTAACTAATCATGAGGTCATGAGAAGGAAGTAGTTTATGTCTCTTAAAACATTTGCTAATAACAATGCATACAGGGCTAATAACAACACATACAATGCTTATGACATGGCAAGAGCCTGACCTGCACAATCGCCAAGCGCTGAAGTCTTCTCTGTTCAATCAGAGCCTCCTCATCCTCTTCATCGACATCGTAATCTTCCAGCCTGGACGCAGACATAATCCACGTTGCCCGTCATTCCTTAAGCACCTGCTTGTGGCACCACCGACACAAACTATGTGACACACAACACAATAACAGCAGGAAGACTACTCACACTTCATCGTCTGATTCATCCTGCTCAGCTCTCATGCCTTCAGAAAGGCTGCCCTTAAACTTGTCCTCTTTGTCCCTGCTCCTCCTCCTCCTCCTCCTCTCCTGGGATCTGGAGCGGAGCTGTTGCCTGTGGTCCAGCCTCTCCCGCTCCACAGACCTACAACACCACAATCATGGCTTCAGCAGCACTTCAGCTCAAGCCACCGGCAGAGAGAGAGCACTGTCTTCTCCATTACTACAGAACTTATTATAAAATAAAAACGGACGTCTTACTAAATATGTTCTCAAAAAGATTGCTCAGCATTTGTATGCAAATGATTTATAAAATCAAGTGTACAAACGAATACACACACACACAACTGCAGGTGTGACCCAGTGCACACGCACCTGCGTCTGGTAGGTGGGGAGTGGCTCCTGGGGGAGCGGCTCCTGCACCTGAGGGGCGAGAGGCTCGGCCTCCGTCCAGAGCGCAGGGAGGAGCCTGGGCCTGCATACCTGCTGGCTTCATCCCGACATCGTATCCTACAATCCACACAAGGACACTCAGCAGGGCAGGAGGAAAACAGTGACAAGCCATGAATATAGTTAATGAATAATAGTTAATGGGTTAACAGCTTGGTTAATAGATGATTATTAATATTATCAAATACAAAGTGAGATACATGTAACCATCATTCAAGTAAAATATACTAAACTGATGCAAGTTGGCTCAGCTTTAAGGTCCAAATCTCTGATTCAGAGGAAGAAAAATAACATTTCTATAAAAATAAATAAATAAAATAATAAAAAAATAAAAATATCACAAAAACAACTTGTAGACAGAAAATGGTCTCAAACCTGACGGAGGACAGCCTTTGCCGGTCTGGTTCTGTCCTCCTCCTGTCTGTGGAGCGAGATCGCCCCCTGCTGTCAGCTGGGGATCTGTTTCGGGGCACAGAGTGGCAGTGCTTAGGCCCCCTATCACTGCTGGAGTTTCTGGCAGGATGCTGAGGGGAATGGTGATCCCTGCTCCTGTGAGAGGTTCTGTGCTGTGCGGGACTTGGCTTCCTGTGGGGAGATCTGTTCTCCTTGCCTGATGAGATTTCCTTTGAAGGAGACTTGACTGACATCTTCCTATCCCGCTTGTGGTCAGAGTCAGGGCGGTTGCTGCGTCTGTCTCTGGATGCAGAGCGTGCGGCATTCTCTGGTGATGTGGGGTGGACAGGCCCTTGCCTGCTCCCAGAATGTGGAACTGCAGGTGAAGGGGCTCGTTTATTGCCCTTCTCTTCCTCCGCAGAAAGTGAACGCCGATTCTTGTGAAGAGACTGTTGCCTCCTGGATATTACAGGAGATTTGGACCTCTGTCGTCTCTCTCCAGACTGCTGAAAGCCGCTGGATGACCTCCTCTCTGTCGCCAGGCTTGACACTTGAGTTCTCTCCTTGTTATTTGTGTCTGACCCAGTTTTCCTCCTCCTCTTATCGGGTTTATGCTGTTTGATGGTCCTTTCCTTGGATTTGCTTCTGCTGCGCTGCCTGGAACACAGCTCTTCCATGTCTCGGCAATCATGATGGCTTCTCTCGGCGTCTGCAGCAGAGGGAGAGCTCCCTGGTCTCTTAGCCATCCCAAGCTTCTCTAGAGATTCCCTCTGCTCCTGCCCATTGCATGCTCTTTCTTGCATCTCGCCATCCTCATCTGAACCGGAGTTATATCCCTGCAGTATCAGACCCATTCCTGACTGCACCCTCCCCTCCAGAAGCTCATTATCGAGCTCTGCTTGGATCATGGCCCGTTGCTTCTCTAAATCCTCCAGTGCTGCCAAGTCGTCCAGTCTGGCCCGTTTCAGTGAGAGAACCTCAGCCATGTCCTGCAGGAGACACGCCCCATCATCTGTCTTGGAGGAATCTTGGCGTCTGTGTTTTTTATGCTTGTGTCTGTGCTTGTGTCTGTGTTCCTTTTCCTCTAATGATGAATGTCTGTGTTTTCTGTGCTTGCTATGATGTTTGTGTTTCTTTCGCTTGTGTTTCTCCATGCTGTCACTCTTCAAGTCCTCAAACTTCCCAACTCTAGTCTCTTCCTCTTCACCAGATACAATCCCACTTCTATCAGAGTTGTCCACATCGTCTCTGAAAAAATTCAAGGGAAGAACAAAGAACAATTTTAACAACATTTATAAACATAACTAGAGAAACACGAAATAATCTATTCCCAATATTCATTACTACAGAATTTATTAAAATGTCATGGTTGTCCAATACGTTGTTAGACAAAACAAAACAACAGAGGACAAGTACACTTTAATGTAGCTAGCTAGTTAATCATAACAGAAAAGACACGTTCAAAATATTGCTTGCTGGCTTTCAGTAACGTAGTTATTTTCTGTATACCAAATTGTACTTAACATCCACTGGACGTTGTCAAAACGTCCTGAAACGATTGTTGACAAGTTAGCTAAGTAGCTTGCTAACGGTAAATGTCACACTACTGAACGTCAGACAGTAGCAAAACCGAAGCAACTAGCAAGAAAACTCTAAAATTACGCTATATAGTTATAGATTTAATTAAATTACTTTAAACAGTCATTTTATATGCAGCTAAGTGCTAGCTGTCGCGCTTGTACACTAGCCTACCGTGCTATCTAGTTAGCTAGCTATCTAGGTTAGCTGACTTTCGAGAATATAGATGACAGTCTAAATTTAACGTTACTTATAGCCGTCCAACGGTACACGATTATTTCGTGTTACATGGCATACAGTTGTGATTACATGCACAAATGTGCACGAAACATCCCTTACTCTAAATTGTTCACGGCGTCGTTAATCAGTGTTTCCATGTTAGCTAGCAATAACAACAAACATTTAGCTATCTTGCTAGTCAAATAAGGCCGTACATGCGCAGTTAGCATAACAAAAGGTGAATTACAGGGAGCGTCGTAAAAATATATTGCAACATGATAGTTACACAGCTGCATAGATGTATAACTACAATTTTTAAGAATGTAAAGTCTATGTCAAACAACTACGAAAAGTTCTCTTTGAGATCTGTATCGACGATTTGTTTTTTTACCATGCCAATCCAGTTGATAAAGTAAAAATTTTCTACGTTCATTTTGTTGCCACGGATTAAACTTTGGTCCCTCGACAACAACCAAGGAATCAAGTGGTAGCTAGCTAGTTATCTGCTAGCTGCCTTTCCACATCGTTAGGTAGATAGATAGATAGATAGATAGATAGTTAGTTAGTTAGTTAGTTATCTTTTCCCATTTTTTTCTGTTTTAAACAGTAATGTAAATAGCATATGCCGTTGTATATTATCGTTGTTGTAATTAAAAGCATTTAGTGACTTGACAGAAGATGTTATATCTAGTAGAGTTAAGCTTGTTTTGGACTCACTGACCAGCCAGCTAATAGAAAGTGTGGATGAAATCGCTCTTTAATGGATAAACTTGCATGAAGTTGAAGTTAGCTATCTGAAACTGTGAAATAAGTTAGGTGGTTAGTTAGCTGTTGTCATTTTGTCTCTGCGAAAAATGTTGCAGTTTGGTTCAACCTAGTGACCACTTTTAATACTTTACGTGGTGTGCACGTGCAAACCGACAGCATAATGTCTGTCTATAGACGGTAGCTACAGTGTAAGAAAAATATTTAAATAGACGTCTTTTTACTGTATAATGGTGTGCGCTCTTTTCACGACTGATTCATAGCATGGATGGGATTAAAGATGCATACCAAGACGTCCAACCTGTAACGCTGTGCCTCGCAGAGCAGAGCGTTACAGCTCGGTTTTATTGCAGTGCTGCGAAGGGTATTGCATCTCAGTTATCGACCATGGTCGAGGCCTTTTTAGTGGAGGTGTTCCGCTGTCGACTGTGCCAGTTCACCAGCAGTCATAAAACCATAATCAGCAGTCATGTGACAGAAAGGCATTCGCCGTGCCGCCACCTCGTCTGCCTGGAGCGGGAGGACGAGGAGAGCTTGACTGTAGGCATGAGAGTAGACGAAGAATCTGACCTTGACCCGAGCAGATCTCCGTATGACCTCCATTCTGGCTCAAAGAGTGGTGAAGACCAGATGGACATGGAGCGCATGTCTTTCCTGCTTCCGATGTACAGAATGCTCCAGAACATCACCCCACCCCCATGCGACATCGGCTTGAGCTCAAACTCTGATGGCAATCTTCACGTGGCGCAGACGTGCGAGGTGAGTTCAGCTGAAAGGGGCTCTTGTCTTTGATACAGGTCTCGTCACCAACTCAGCAGACTTGTCTTTGGTCCAGGTGAGCACTCTGTTTGAAGAGGACAGACATGGAGAAGACAGTGAGGAGGAGAGCGTCTTCCAGCTGGAGGACCCCACGGACCGGCTGCCCGCAGCCATGTCTGCTGTGATGACGCAATCTGAGGACCAGGATGAAGTTATGGCCCAGTCCGCCCATCTGATGACCCTCGGACTTTGTCGAATCTCTAGTGCCAAATGCCCTTCTCAGACCACTGCACTGCCCCGAGCAGGGCAGGATGCTGGGGACGACAAGCAGCCCTTATCTTCCCCGGTGGTTGAGATGCAGAAGCGACACGAGGAGGAAGATGGCGCAGGGCCTCTGACCTGTGTCCTCTGCCAGGCCGAAATGCCTAGCCAGGCTCTGCTGGAAGTGCACCTGAAGTGCCACGATGGAGGGCGGGGCTTCCGGTGCCCATGCTGTGGATGGGTGGCAACCGAATGGGCAGAAATGGACTGTCATTGGAGGGCCCATGGGAGGAGGCGAAGCTCAAAGACCCATAAGTGTGGCATTTGTCCCAGAAAGTTCAGGAGGGCAGAGTCTCGTGATGCTCATGAGAAGAGGCATAACCGGCATGCTCGAACTCAACCCAAACTGGCTCCCCTGGCACGGTGCCCACTGTGCCTGGAATGGTGCCCTTCAGAAAGAGAGTGGCAGACCCACCAACGATGCCACTTTCAGGGAATGTTTAAGTGTGTGTACTGTGATGTCACAGGTAAACAGCTTAATTAAGTCAATTAACAGAGATGATCATTATAAACAAGTAGGAATGTTCTTGTTTATTTTGTCTGTATTTTTTCTCTTCATTTATTTACAACTTTGGCAAATTTAATTCTGTTATTCTTAGAAAAATCATCAAAGAAGATACAAAAGCACATTCTCAGTCAGCATACCCAGGATGGTGCAGGTTCAGACCAGCAGACATCCTGCAATGTGTAAGCACATGTGAACTTAAGAAAATTCATGAAAATGACTTACCATTCAGCTGGCACACACTGTTATCTCCAACAGAAAACTGGGAAACAATTTAGTGAATACACGTGAATACATCTGTTTGCAGTCCACGTTATTTTTCTGTCATACCCTGAATGACTGTCATTTCTTAGATACTCTCACTGGAGAGCTGAAGCCACACAGTCTCATTCTTTATCCTGCACACAGAGGACCTCTAAAGTTTGACAGTCCAACATCAGCAAGTTCCCCAGAATGCCTTAGAGGGGCGCAGCGGGAGGCAAGGAGCCATATGAAGAAGATGAAGGTGAAACACAAGGGTGCAGGATGGAGGAAGAGCGATAAAGAGAAGAGAGATGGTGAGACGCACGTTAAGGACCTAAGTGGAAGGCAGAAAGTCCCTAAACGGAGAGAGTTCTGCTGCACTCTGTGTGACAGGTAACATGTACGTGTAGTTTCCTACGTTGTGCTCTCAGTGATGTTGGTTATGTATGTTGTATGTATTTATAGATTATTGTTCACCTGTATGTCTTCTTGTCTACCTGTATGTCTTTTGGTGTTGCTCTTTGAAGGTTTGCAGTAAAAACATTTATAAAGCACTCCTAACATAAGTACTGCTTGTGATTTTGTAAAGTTCATGTAGTTATTGTTGCACATATGTTATAAATGTATGCCACTGACAGTTTTATCAAATGTATTTTATTTTTGGGTTTACATGTAGAATATTATTCCTGCCAGTTGTTAGGCTTAAACAGCTGTAATTGTTGAATAAAGTGGCATATAATACAGATTTAAAGTCCCTTGAAACTTTCTCTCCTTGAGAGGCTACAGATTTCCTTGCTGAAGGTACGTGACAGGCTGCCAGGTCTCTGGCTGGCGGTAGTCTGAGACATCTGACTGTGTTTCTGACGTGGGTGTGTTGGCAGGACATTTGCCACCAAGCTGACTCTGCGACGCCACATGGGCATCCACCAGGGGGACAAGCCTTTCTCCTGCCCCCACTGCCCGTACCGCACCCGGCTGAAAGCTTCGCTGGTGCAGCACCTGCGCGTCCACACAGGTGCAGCAGCACCACCTGTTCACAGGTTCACATCACACAGGTGCAGCAGCACCACCTGCTCGCAGGTTCACATCACAGTGTTTAACAAATGATACTTACAAAGATTATTCCTGCCAGCAGTTCATTTGTCAGTAGATCTTTAAGCACTGAGCCCCTTCAGACTAATACCTGGTAAACAGTAACGGCTTCAAATCTGTTGGGTTTCTTTAGCTTTGCACAGTCTGGCAGTGATTTTCACCCAGGTTAGGGTTAGGGGCCAGGAGGGGAGGGTTAGGTTTTAGGGCCCGGGAGGGGGAAAAGTTAGGGTTAGGGGCCGGCAGGGGGAGAGGTTATGTTTAGGGGTACCAGGAGGGGGAAAGGTTAGGGTTGGGGCCCAGGAGAGGGAAAGGTGTAGGGTTCAGGGCAAGGACGAGGACCGGGGTCTGGACTAAATTACAGTAAAGTAAAAGTGTTTCTTATATGGAAGGGGCAATATAAAGAAGTCCATTCTGAGGGGTGTTGGAGTACTATTCAAGGGAATGTCTTCCTCCCAAAAAAACCTTAAGTGCTATGGTTAGGGTAATAAATAAATAAATACATAAATACCCCAGTCAGCGTTAGGGTTAGTGGTAGGGTTAGCGTTAGCGGTGGGGTTAGGGTTAGTGGTAGGGTTAGTGCAGTCCTGGATGGAGCTGTGGTGGCGTACAGAGAACCGCGGATGTGCTGCAGAGAACCGCGGATGTGCTGCAGAGAACCGCGGATGTGCTGCAGAGAACCGCGGATGTGCTGCAGAGAACCGCATATGTGTTGCACGGTCTCTCACTGTCATGGAGCTGCTCAGACATTTAAGGCAGCTAATGGGCTCGCTCTCTGGGGAGCAGTTACCAGGCAAAGGTTGCCATGGCATTTGGCTTCATTCATAGGAGAATTTCAGAAAATCTATTTTTTCCCTGTCTCTTTTTCTCTAGGTGAGAAGCCTTACAAGTGTCCCCAGTGTTCCTATGCTTCCATCGACAGGAGCTCTCTGCGCCGTCACTTGCGTACACACACACAGGAGAAGCCTTATCACTGCCAGTACTGTCCCTACAGCAGGTAAACACACACACACAGAGGAGAAGCCTTATCACTGCCAGTACTGTCCCTACAGCAGGTACACACACACACACACACACACACACATACACATACACACACACACACACACAGGAGAAGCCTTATCACTGCCAGTACTGTCCCTACAGCAGGATAAAAAACACACACACAGGAGAAGCCTTATCACTGCCAGTACTGTCCCTACAGCAGGTAAACACACACGCACACACACACACACACACACACACACACACAGGAGAAGCCTCATCACTGCCAGTACTGTCCCTACAACAGGTAAACACACACACACCCATGAGAAGCCTCATCACTGCCAGTACTGTCCCTACAGTAGGTAAACACACGCCAGCCGTAAACTCATCCTGGAGTTGCCAGCGTGGGTCTGGCCTGCTAACCCTGAGCTGCCACTTCTCTCCTGTCAGCATCCAGAAGAAGAGCCTAGACCTGCACTCCCGCCGACATCACACGGGAGAGTTGTTTGCGTGTAGCGTGTGCCAGTACACAACGCCAGACCGGCAGCTGCTGCTGCGGCACACGCGCACACGCCACGCCTCTGCCGCTTCCACCACACTGGGCCCGAGTCCCGACCCTCCACCCGGCTCCCACAGTGGACCTGGAAAAAGACCACGCACCTCCAAATAATACTAAAACATTCACAGGTTTTATTGGACTTGAATTTTGATTGTTTATATTGTACAGATTTTACTTTATTTTATTGTAGAGATTTTGTAGTGCAAGATGTATTCCTGATTCCTGCACTGTGTGAAATGGAATAGACGTTTTTCTCTTTTAATGTGTATTTTTATGCAAATTAAAAATTGTTTTGGCTTCTCTAAGTGAGAGTTTGATTCAGAAGCAGCTTTGTACTGTGCCATTATGTCCTAATTTAAAAATTACAGTGAAATGCCTTAAATACTAATGCAGAAAGAATTACTCAGTTATGGAGTTACTCAGTTACACTGCACTTGGTGGGCGGTTGGATATGGATCTCCAATGGCATCAGAAAATGAGAGTATCAGTTGAAAAGCAAATACCTCCACCAATCCAATTTAAATGGGATTATCTTGGGTTTTAGTAATTCACGTTACCCACATCCAGGGAGCAAAATGTTGGAATGTTTCCAAGGTTAAGTCACCCAAGATTTATTTTTTACCTTTGCACTTATAGGATAAAACAGTAGCTTCTAGAAAACAGGAGCGTCTGTTTCGGCTCATTCATAATTAACGCAAATAATAGAGAAGCACAAGAGACTACAGGGAATACGCAGAATCTGTGAATGAGGAAAACGTCCCTTGCACGACTGCTACTAACTGGAGTGAAGTGGGTTAAATACATTTGCATCGATTTAGATGACCAATTTTATTTCTACGCATAACGTTTTTGTGGAGGTGTAATCGTGATGCTGGGAGACTGAAAAAACTGACAAGACGAAAGGAAGGCGGCACTGACTTTGATACCGGAGGGTATTCAATTTGACTGAAATTTGTTTACGTTTATCATAACCTTTTGTTAGATTTTAGACTCTGTTTGGTCCGACTGACACAAAGTACCTTCAGGGTTCGACGTACCAAATTATCTCAGCCCTCAGTATGCCTCGTTACAGGATCCTGGAGAACAAATTCACAACGCACACGGGTGTCAAGAAGATGCTCTAAAGTTTATTAAGAATATAGAAATTTAAATAGAAGAAAGAGATGATGTGGAAGAAGAGAGTGATTGTGTGGGGTGACATGATTGGTCTAAAGTGGAATCAACAACAAGATGATTGGTCTTAAGGATGGGGTGAGAAACACCAACAAGTGGCCTCAACTAAGAAGGTGTTTGGATTACACTCGGATCCGAGTCAGACCGACCGTCAGATAGGAAGGGCGTTGTGTATATGACCGTGAGATGGGAAGGGCGTTGTGTATATGATCGTCAGATAGGAAGGGTGTTGTGTATATAACCGTCAGATAGGAAGGGTGTTGTGTATATGACCGTGAGATGGGACGGCCGTTGTGTATATGACCGTCAGATGGGAAGGGCGTTGTGTATATGACCGTCAGATGGGAAGGGCGTTGTGTATATGACCGTCAGATGGGAAGGGCGTTGTGTATATGAC
>JAOXYF010000016.1:12169673-12180994 GCA_028565775.1 Sternarchorhynchus goeldii
TCTATGTGTGTGTTACGATGGTGAGAGGGGTGTGTGTGTCTATGTGTGTGTTACAATGGTGAGAGGGGTGTGTGTGTCTATGTGTGTGTTATGTGTGTGTTATGATGGTGAGAGGGGTGTGTATGTGTCTATGTGTGTGTTACGATGGTGAGAGGGGTGTGTGTGTGTCTATGTGTGTGTTATGTGTGTGTTACGATGGTGAGAGGGGTGTGTGTGTGTCTATGTGTGTGTTACGATGGTGAGAGGGGTGCGTGTGTGTGTAGTGAAGGTGAGAGAGGCCACTCTAGTAGCTACTTCTGCTCATGTGAAGTAGTTCTACAGCCATTCAGTGACGCTGTCCACGGAGCACTCATGAGAAATTACACTGAATGGGCTCAGCCTCTCTCTATGTGAATGGGCTCAGCCTCTCTTGGTGTGAAGTGCATGCTGGGCGTTAACCTTGCTGCTCAGGCCGCTGTCCGCACCCCCTGGTCTCTGCAGCACTCCACCCGGGAGGGTGAGGGTAGGGGGTCGGGCGCCTTGGAGTGCAAGGCCTCCACCGACCATGATGAAGATCTGATATTAGACCTTGTATTCCAGCACTGGCCTTCCTGGTGTGAGACTGGAGCCAGAAAAAGGTCGGAAAGGGTGGGGCCATGGGGGATAGGTGAGGAGATGCTTCCATCAGAGCCTTTTTCATTCCTGCATCGCTGGAGAGCTCACAGACGTGTGCCTCACCTGCGTGTGCTTCATCTGCGGGTGTCTCACCTGCGTGTGCTTCATCTGCGGGTGCCTCACCTGCGTGTGCTTCATCTGCGGGTGTCTCACCTGCGTGTGCTTCATCTGCGGGTGTCTCACCTGCGTGTGCTTCATCTGCGTGTGCTTCACCTGCGTGTGCCTCACCAGCTCTGCAGAAAGGCTCGAATGCACTCAGTGTGTCAGTCTTGCGGCTCTCATTAATGAAGCCATCATGTTCGTTTTTTGCCTCAGAACCAACTGAGTGGTGTTTAATTTGCCTTTTCCATTATTGTGTTATTGGCTTGTGCCTTTATCTTCTCCAGGCGACTTTTGCTTTAACCTTGAACTGGCCACCCTGATGCTAATGACTTGAGCTTGTTGAGAGAGAGAGAGAGAGAGAGAGAGAGAGAGAGAGAGAGATGGGGAGGGAGAGAGAGGGACATTGTGTGGGGGAGAGAGAGAAAGAGAGAGATGGGGAGGGAGAGGGAAAATAGCTTTAAATGGAGGTTCTATCTGCAGATTCTGTCCACTTTAATCCTTATGTCTAAGCACAAATGAATCTGGCAAGCATCACCTTATCAGCCATGCCTTTCAGACACATCACAGACACACACACATCACACCATTACGCAAACACACACACATCACACTACCAAACACACACACACACATCACACCGTCACACAAACACACACACACATCACACCATCACACAACCAAACACACACACACACACACACACATCACACCGTCACACAAACACACACACATCATGCTGTCACACACACACACATTACACAAACTCACACAACCAAACACACAAACATCACACCATCACACAACCAAACACACACGCATACATCACACCATCATGCAAACAAACACACACATATCATACCATTACATAAACACACACACACATCACACCATCACGCAAACACACACACATCACACCATCACCCAACCAAACACACACACACACACATCACACCGTCACACAAACACACACACATCATGCTATCACACACACACACACACATCACACCATCACACAACCAAACACACATATCACACCATCACCCAACCAAACACACACACACACATCACACCATCACGCAAACAAACACACACATCATGTCACACAACCAACCACACACCACACCTTCACACAAACAAACACCCACACATACCACACCATAACATAAACAACTAAAACACCCACTATACTGTCATGCAAACAACCAAACACATTCGCACAAGCAACCAAATATGCAGACACACACACACACACACACTCACACACACAGATACAGACATACTCTCATACTCAGATGCACACACATACACTCACATGCACACACACACACACACACACACACACACACAAACACACACCCCATTATAGTTTAATCATTAACATAATGTGGCCAGAGGTGTGTGTGTGGATTGGATGGGGTCAGGTCAGGTCAGGGGTCACTCCTGTCTGCACTGCTTCATTTGCCTGTCAGCACGTCTGTCTGTGAACTCACAATGGTCTGGACTTCAGAAGATCCTCTGCAGCATCTAATGACTCCAAGTGTGAAGCGTCAAACAGTGCTGGGCATTAGAGAGGCCTGCAGTTTAAGGTGTTCGGATGTGGCAGGGAGACTGAACTCTGGCAGACTGAAGGTGTCCTTTACTACAGCAAGAACAGCAAGAAACCTCAGATTTCTCACACAGAAAATATGCAAATGTAAGGTAATGCTTTTTATGTTATTCTGCAAATCATATGAAAAATCATGAAAAATATTTTTACTCCAAACTTTATTGAAAATTTGTTTAATTTAGAAACACCTTGAAATTCGAAGTCGAAAAGTCGAAAAAGAGTTAAAATTTTGGGAGTAAAACAAAGGGAAAAAAAAGACATCCCTGGTCAGACAGAATTAGTCATTCTGCGTTGAGTGTGTGTGTGTGTGTGAGTGTGTTCGAGTGTGTGTGTGTGTGTGTGTGTGTGAGTGTGTTCAAGTGTGTGTGTGTGTGTACGTGCTCTGTCTGTGCAGTGCAGTGACACAGTGGAGCTGGTTAATTAGAATTGTGTCAGTGAGTAAATGTGCTGTGACCCAGGCCTCCACTCACGCAATCTCCACTGCCATGGACGACCCTTTCAGCTGCTTCACCAGAGACCCCTGACAGGCCTGTCAGTCCGCGCGCAAGTGTGTGTTTGTGTGTGCGAGTGTGTGTGCCTGAGAGCGAGCGAGAGAGCAGGGCGGGGGTGGACGTCAGACAGAGGAGAGGGAGAGCAGTGTGCTGGGAAGAAAGAAGCCTTGTCCGCTGTCATCCACGAGGGTCCTCCATCCAGCTCTGGGGGCTGGAGCCCGGCGTCCTGACACCAGCCCTCTCCTGGGCTCCTGTAATAGGGCCTGGATGAACTCTTCAAGGGCCTCAAAAGCCTCTTGCGTGCGCAGGCGGCTCACGGAGGAGCCGGAGAGGAGGGCCCTGCGTGACGCGGCAGAGCCGGGGACAGGTCGGGGTGGGGGCTCCCCTCCTCTCGGTCATTAGAGGCGTGTGCTCCCTGGCGCCGCTCTGGGGGCGGGGGAAGAGCTCTCCACTCTCACCCTCTCTCTGCCACCCGGCACGGCTCGGCCCGACTCACAAGGCACAGTTCTGTTTCGACTGATTACATCGGCAGCTTTTCCTTCTCTGGTTACACGCGGCTGATTTGAAGGAGCTCATCGAACGGCACCGTTTGTTTCTTCCCCGCAACTGTATTATGTGTCCAAAGGTCTTAGAATGAAACAGTAGTTTTCTAGGACATTTCTATAGCTAAGCAAAGTGACACCAATAGCAGTGTGGTATGGTAATAGGGCAGGATAGTAATAGGAATGTTACCAAGGAAGAATATGTGAAACCCTCTCGTAGTTATTCCAGCCTCTTTCTACTGTGCCCCCCCCTCTCTCTTCCTGCTCCTCTCTGCCTGGTGACACCACCTCACCAACTAATTAGAATTCTGTCACTAAGTAAATGCATTGTGACCACTGGGTGACAGCCGTGCCTCCCTGCTATTTGGTTTGGGGAGTGAGAAGAGTGAGAGTGAGAGATAGATAGATAGAGCGAGAGGGAGAGGGAGAGAGAAATAGATAGAACGAGAGGGAGAGAGAGACAATCAGGAGCGTGGCAGTTTGGCAATGGCTATGGCAGTCTCCCTTTTAACAGGAGTGGTGCTGGTCTCACCACTGACCTGACAGTCATTTAAATTACAGCAGAGGGAAGGGGAGGCCAGGCCAAGCACGCTGGAATAATGCACTGACTGACTGACTGACTGACTGAGTCCTGTTTGCCCTGACAACGGCCTGCACTCTTCCTTTTCAATTAAGAGGCAAGAGAGGAGGGGCGCGCGGACGCTGTGCCGTGCACCCCTGAAACACCCCTTCTCCCTCCATCCCCAGCTCAACCTTCACTCATTCCCCACACTGCCACGCCACCTCCCCTCCGACTCCTGTCTTACTCCTGCGTCTCCCCTCCGTCTTGCTCCAGCCATGCTGGAGCTCTCTCTCTCTCTCTCTTCCTCTCTCTCCTTCTCTCCATTCCTCTCTATTCCTATGTCCCTCTCTCTTCCTCTCTAACAGCACACTGCTGAGCTGCTCGTACACAAATGAGTGTCTGGCTGCCGGTGGTTGTGCGTGGCGGCTGAAGCCTGGTTCTGCGACAGGCTGAAGCTTATTAGCTTACGAGAGCAAGCCTCCATGCTGCATCTCTTATCGCCCCTAGTGTTTCCTGTGAAAATAAAAATAGCCCATCGACGTCTTGGGCTCGTAAGGTTTGCTTGGGTTTCTCTGTGCTCCCGGGCGGCACGATGACGGCTTCTCGCTGCTTCACCATTTTTACTCTCGTGTGAATAAATTCAAAATGTCAAAGGGTCCTTAATTGTGTCTTATGCTCATTATTTGGGCTGGTACTCGGAGACAGGGCCGAGCGCTCGAGCAGTAATTAGGTGCAGGAGCGTGAGGTGGACGCGCGAACTGTGCTTTCATGTGTGTGGGTGTCAGTTAGTGCTTCCTCTTGACTGCAGCCGGGCCCGTGGAGTCCATCCTGCTGGCTACCCTGAGATGGCAGCCACGGGTGCCAGCCATGGGTACGAGTGCCAGCCACTCGACGTGGCAGTGATTATGGCTCTCGGCTGTTGGACTACTGGCTGTGCCATGCAGATGTCCTCTCTAAAACCCATCGTTAGGATAGGGCCTCACTCCTGAGAGCCAGGAGGGCGGCGCCAATGAGGTGGGGAGGGGGTGGGAGAGATGGGGACAGAGTAAGACAGGAAAAAGAACAGCAAAAAAAATGGGGGACAGAAAGCAGCAGAGAAGGAGAGAGAGAGAGAGAGAGAGAGAGAGAGAGAGAGAGAGAGAGAGCAGGACAGAGAGGGAGGTAAGCTCAGCCAATCCCCTGTGACTATCTTTGGGGAGGCAACAAGTGCCAATCAGCATAGCTGAAGAGGTAGGGAGGCGGACCACAGCTGCCTCTATACCTCTCCTCTGTGTGCTGGATGCATTACCTTACATTACCTTACATTAGCATCTCACTGTCTGCTGTAATTCAGAGCCCCACGTGCAACACTGAGGCTACAGTCACTTGGCTCTGTTGTAATATTTTTTTTTCAGTGTATGTGTTTGTTTTGTATATGTGTGGGAGAGAGAGAGAGAGGGGGGTGGGGAGAGGAAGAGAGAGAGAGAGATAAATAACTGTGATAAGTACACAGGGGGCCTGAGTGACATGTGGTAGGCTCTTACCTCTGAAATATGCATGGCTGCTCCACACAGGGGGAGAGTTCATTTAGCCCTTTTGGTACGCTGGGGGTAATTAAAACACATGATCAATAGTCTAGACCCCTCACCCTTGGATAACAGCTCGTAACAGAGACAACGGCGAGGACAGAGAGAGATAGCGGAAGGGGAGACAGTGCACAGTGCACAGGGTGTAACATCTCCAGGCAAAATAAGCAGGAATTCAGCCCTGAAGATCATAACATGACTGAGGAAGGTACACTATTAAATAACCATTCAACAAATAAATCCCCAGGAACTACAGAAAAGCACCAGGATCTCACGAAAAATGTTTTCAGTGCAGTGCAGACATGCTCAAGAGGAAGAGCAAGATTCAAGTATAAAGATAAGGTCTTGGTTATAGGACTATGTGTGATGTTTAAGGTTAAGTGTGCAAATCAGGCTTAGGAAATGGATAAATATAAAACTGAGATTTAGATAAATTAATGTTAATTGACTTGCTAAAATTCATTAACCCTAATCCGATTTTATTTACTTACTTTTAGATTTTGAACATTATGACAGACCCTTTGCAATGAGTCACACAGATAAAGGAAATGTAAAAAAAAAATCGAAATTATTTTCAGGAGGGAAAAACCTGATTTGTTTCAATATTTTAAAACGCTACTTAAATATTATTTACTCCATAATCACATTTGTAAAATAACAGAGAACTGATAATATTAATGTGTAGATGTGACATCCGTGAAAGGCAAACAGACTGCTCATTTAATTCCTTGCAGGGCATTTCCACACGAGACATCGGTTACTCTGATCACGTTATCACGTTCTCGGATTCTCTGTGGTTGGAGAAGTTAGCGTGAGCCGTACTTTGATTAAAAAAAACGGACATATGATCGAGATCTTTTGTAACTAGAGTGAGAGATCTTACCTTTCCATAAACTCGGATCTGTCTTCAATATTCTAGAAGAATCCGTTGTTCAAGAATAGCTAACTAATTAGAGTTGGCTTTAAATAATTTAGCTCCTTAACTTTCATCGATTTGTCAGTTGTGCGGTAGGGGCAGAGCTGTAAAATTGACTACCTTTAAACAGACACGTCGGGTTGTGTCTCTATTGGTGCGCCTCTTCTCTCGCATATTGCTAATAGCCTACTTCTCTCCGCCGTTTATTCTACAAAGATACGTATATTCGTTATGAACAAACCCCGTGACTCAACGCCATCGACGGACGAAGGAATGTGGATAATTACTTATTAAACGTATTCAGACCGCTGCTTATCAATTGTCACAGATAGGCCGAAACGCACGTTATTATATATTACGCAATACTCCACTAATATGTGGAATATGTTACTCCTATCTTTCATCATTCTATTTCTCGCGCCTCTGACATTCCCCGTCACGAGAATGCGACAATAGCTCTGCCAAGTGCAGGTACCCGGCCATTTAATTTAAAATTTAGTTTTAATGGAATTGTTTAATTGTTTAATTGCTTAATTGTTTTCAGATGCCTGGAAATCAAGACAGCCACGCGAGTTACGGTCAACTTGTGAGCAGCCATAAGGGTTAGCGTGCCGAGTGCCGTGGAGAATTTTGTGACAGGTGCTTTAAAAACGAGCTGCGTCAGGACTGTCACACAACAGTATACTAAAATGCAACATTTCCGATTAGTTATGTCTCTCGTTTTAATGCCTCTGTACCTCACTAGCCGAGCGCGACCCCGCACTACTTTAAATGTTGTAAGCAGCGACACCCAATAAGGACCGCGCGAGAACATAAACCGCCCTGAAGACGGTTTGCTCCACCACATCTCTCAGCTCGAGACACAGCATGTCATTTCCACAGCGAGAACAAACGCAAATCTGTTTTACGCTGCACAGAAGATCCGCGAGCAGTAACCCGAGAGGAACAGAATTAAGACACGACCTCATTCAGTGCTCGTAGTTGCCCGGTTTGGGAGACGAGCCCGAAAGGTTGCACGGAAAACGAACATCATGCCGCTAAAATCCTGCCACCAAGACTTGAACATGTGTAGCCACTTGAGCCAGCCTGCTCCGGGGAACGAGGACAGGGAGCGCGTCTGAGAATCACCATCGACGGCGCTTTGGGAAGCTGTCGGCGTGATGTGTTCAATATGTGTACATTTCCTGCGATATTGAACAGCGCAGCTCTGCAGCTTGGCCTGGCGTGGTGCGGAATAAGAATCACCTGACCTATAGCACTTCAGACGAAATTGCCTCCCAGTGAACGCTGGCCTTCATCGATTACACCCCGAGTGTTTATGGCGGTGGCAGCCACCCCCCACCACACTCCAGTCCCTAGGTCCGGATGAGCGGCTGACGTGGGCCGGTCGGGTCCAGGCCTCCCTAGGTCCGGATGAGCGCCTGACGTGGGCCGGTCGAGTCCAGGCCTCCCTAGGTCCGGATGAGCGCCTGACGTGGGCCGGTCGGGTCCAGGCCTCCCTAGGTCCGGATGAGCGGCTGACGTGGGCCGGTCGGGTCCAGGCCTCCCTAGGTCCGGATGAGCGGCTGACGTGGGCTGGTCGGGTCCAGGCCTCGCGGTGCAGGATCGAGCGATGGAGAAACCAGTTTGCAAAAAACTAATTATTTTATGTGCATTAACCTATCAATCTATCTGTCTGTCTCTGTCTGTTTCATTTTGTATTTATGTTCTTATGAATTCCTTTTCTGTGTCGTTTTTATGAAGAACTCACATGAAGAAGCACATTGGTGCACATTGCAAATGCAAAGAAAAAAATACTGGGTATAATCTCTCTCTCTCTCTCTCTTTCTCTCTCTCTCTCTCTCTCTTTCTCTCTCTCTCTCTCTCTCTCCCTCTCTCATTTTTGGTACTTGCAGCCTCTATTGCCCATAATTTGACAGTGCACTAGCATGGCAGATGTAGTGTAATTTGACAGTGCAATAACACTGCAGCTGCAAAACAAATTTTACTGAATGTTGTGTTGTGCTTAACATTTTCCAGGGAAGGACAATGCATTCGAATAATATATTAAACAAGATTCTTCTTTTTCTTTCTATTGTTGTTGTTGTTGTTGTTGTTGTTCTTGGTGTATATGTTATGGTGCTTCTTTTTCTTATGAAACACTGGCTTGCTGACCAGGTCTAGTAAATGCATGTGAGAAAATGAAGATGTTTTCTCCTGGATTCTGTGAAGACGGTGAATCTTCCTCAATCATCTCTTAAACATACTAGAAAAGCCCCATGAGTTATGGCTCTGTCTCTCTCTCTCTCATTTTTAAAAAGTCTCCACTCTCTGGATTTCTCATGGGAAGTTTAGATCATTAGATCATTTGTTCCAGAGATGAGCAGCTTGCTGGTATATCAATGTTCAGACATATGCTCGGATGTTCTGGTTTTTTTAATGCCTGTAATTATAGACTGTAATTATAGCGGAGAAAGTCTTTCTTCTGTAAAAGATTCATTCAGGGTAGTCGATTCATTGCGGAATATTTTCCATATTGTTTCCTTGAGACATCGAAACATCAAATTTTTCCGTTAACGAACCTCCAGCCTCTTATTTATCTAGCAAGCGCAGTGTCCACGCGAACAGCAATACCCATAACTCTTCTGCACACGACAACATGACAGAAGCATTTCATCTGACCGCCACAACGTCAATCAAGAAGGATGAGAAGCTCTGCTGCTATGTTTCAAGGAGACGGTGGCTGGTCAGAGCCCAGTAAACACACTCTGGAGGAGGAGTAGTGGTGGTGTCCCCATCACTGGACATAAGACACGCTCTAGCCCTTCCCTTACTCTCTCTTCCCCACCCACAATACCCTGGGTGTGCGCTCACTTAGGATCGGGCAGGATGAATGTGGCGCGGGCCACAGGGCCGCTGCCGCCAGCCTGATAAACGACGTCTACAGTCTCTCCAGCCTGACGGAGCGCAGTACTCATGTTCCCAGCAGGAGTGCGGTGCTTGGAGTGAAGGTGCTTCAGCAGTAGCGCACAGGGAGCCATCGAACAGTCCTGCCCTGGCGCGCCCCTCGCGCGTGCCAGTAGGTACCCGCGCAGATGCCCGTTACGCGCCACGCCCTGTGATCTGTCAGCATGCAAACCGCCATCCCCACCTGAGCTCAGAATAAGTGGACTTATCAAATGCAGTCCCTCATGATCAAAGTCAAGACAGACACACTGAGGCCTGTAAGATTGAACTGTGACAGCAAATATGAATACAGTAAACGCCAGAATTTGAACTGTTTTAGCATAAGAGAAGGGATTCTCTTTCTCTTTATAAATCATGCAGGGGGAGTTTGTCTTAGATAACATCCAAGCTGTGATCAGACAGGATCAGACAGTTTCACCCAAACAAGCCTTTTTAACCAGAGCAACTGCATGTTCCAGCTACATTCTAGTCACAGTCGCCGGCAGAGTGACACGCGTTAACGTGTTATTTTTGCATAATTGATCCGATGTTAATCAAAGTGCTGCTTATCGAGTCGCATCTCCGATGCTCGGAGCAGTGGAGTAAAAGAACGAGTGGCTCCCTCAGCGGTTTATGCGTGTCTTCGGTGAGCACAGACAGCCTAGTGGTAATGAGTGAGACCAGGGAGAGAAACATCTGACAAATGTGACAGTGTGACAGAGACGCACAATAAAAGCTCAGCTCGCGCTGTGTGTGTGTGTGTGTGTGTGTCTATGCTGTACTGCTAGCAGAGATTTAGAGCTAGTGTTCTGGGGGGGTCGCATATGGTCATATACCCAGAGCTGAGAGGAGGGGTGTGTGTGTGTGTGTGTGTGTCGGGAGCAGTGGTGAAGGAAGCGGTAGTGGTGTGAAGAATGAAGTCACCTGGCTTTCCCCGAGCTCTGAAGATCAAGGTTAGAAGCTCCTGCATATTCATGGCAGGCGCTAGCTGAGGATCGATGGGTTTTAATTGTTTTTTCCTGAGCTGGGGAAGGAAGTGCCTGCATCTATTGATTAGCTGCAGACAAGGCCACTTACACGTCAGATGTGTGTGTGCATGTGTGTGTTTGTGTGTGTGTGTGTGTGTTTATGTGCAGGGGGGGTGGGGATGGGGTGGAAATCACCCAGCCGTGTGGCAGACAAGAGGGAAATGTGACAAGACATAGTGGCGACATGAAACACAACATCCGCGTCTGTCTTGCAGGTTTGTGTGTGTGTGTGTGTGTGTGTGTGTGAACTCTAATCTTGTGTATGTAGCGAGGGAGGAAAGAAGCAGGATATGTGCATTATAGAGTGTGTGTGGTTCATTATAGAGTGTGTGTGGTTCATTATGGAGTGTGTGTGGTTCATTATAGAGTGTGTGTGGTTCATTATGGAGTGTGTGTGGTTCATTATGGAGTGTGTGTGGTTCATTATAGAGTGTGTGTGGTTCATTATAGAGTGTGTGTGGTTCATTATGGAGTGTGTGTGGTTCATTATGGAGTGTGTGTGGAAGTGAATAATCTCAGAAGCGGTAAGCAGCCTCTTTTCACGTGCCCTCAGATGAAGCTGCAGCAACCCCTGCCTTTCTGAACCACACAGTCACTAATATGGTGATAAGAACACACAAGAACACACAAGAACACACAAGAACACACAAGAACACGCATAAACACACAAGAACACACAAATACACAAGAACACACAAGAACACACAAGAACACGCATAAACACACAAGAACACACATAAACACACAAGAACACACAAGAACACACATAAACACACAAGAACACACATAAATACACAAGAACACACAAGAACACACATAAACACACAAGAACACACAAACACACAAGAACACGCAAGAACACACATAAACACACAAGAACACACATAAATACACAAGAACACACAAGAACACACATAAACACACAAGAAC